>NW_026498856.1:0-20165 GCF_026875155.1 Cherax quadricarinatus | reverse complement strand
TGGGGTTACTAAACTGTGGGTGATTGATATCCTTTTTCCCCTTCCCTCTCTTTCGTGTCCTGCCTACCCGACACGGTTTTATTCCGCAGGACGAAGTATTCGTTGGTTTGCCCCGGTTTACAAGTCGTGACTCCATAAAAACTTCACTATCCTGGGGACAGGCACCACGAGGTTTTAATGTGTTCAGTCGGAGCAAAGGCGACTTATTTAAATTCACCATTCTCTTAACTTAGTGTTATTATCACTGATTACATTACATTTCACAAGATGATTTAATGTTCATAATTATTATGCACATTAGAAGTCACTCCATTAAGATCTGAGACCGATGAGTGATGTTTTATTCACGGGTTTTTTCCCCTGGACACATTCCATGGGTCCACCAGTCACCACCGGTCCTACCATTATTCACAAATTTTTAAACCACTTTATTAGGGTGGTCCCGTAAATCACGTTCCTCACTCTTCACCGGGAAAACTGCTACAACACTTCCTTATATGAAGTGAGGCCTATTTTAATCCTTAGGCCGGCGTGAATGCCATTTCCTGGTCCCATGCTTTCCCAGCCTCTTAAAACTCCATTCAAAAAACTCCCGCTCCCTGATGCCCCATCTCGACCTCTCGCCTGCCCATCAGCGCAAGACCGGCTTCCTGTTGGTTCTCTTTAAACATTTAGAACAACAGTATGCATTAAATATGTATATTTACTTATAAAAAAATATACGTATATTTGGGATTATTTCCACACTCGGCTGGGTGGAGGTCTTGTTAGATGACTAAATATGTGGGTACAATTTTCCATTTCATGGCACGGCTGGGAACTCCAACAGGTATTTAATAATCACCCATTAATTCTTTCACTGTTAATCCTCAGGTAGGCTCGATCCAAAGCACCTCAAGCTTTCCATGCCTCTGGTATTAACAATTTCCCTCTTATTGTAAGGTGTGACACTAAGCCTATGCGCTCTGGGTTAATTTATTTGGCATACTGGAATTATGAGACTTTAACAATAAAATTCCTTCAGTGCCAAGTCAGCCCAGCCCCATTACTGCTTTATAGGCGGACTAATTACTGTTCCATTCCCTCAGGGGCATCCTTGCACCTTGTATTATTTCATTAACCCCTTCATGAAGGCTGATGAAGGTGAGGAAGCTACTGAATATATATTTGAGTTAGAAAAGGCTGGTTTCATCTCTGACTTCCTAAAATGAATTCTACTTCCCTCTCACCCTACATCATCAACAAAAATATTTTAAATTCAGTAATGAGGGTATTGTATTGGCATTTTACTTTTTTGCAGGTCTATTTCTATTGCTAACTTAATATATGATAGTGTAAACATATTATCAGACATTTATATTATTAAAAAATGAAAAAAAAAAAGGGTGTTTTGCTTTACGGTGGTTGCCTAGAACCTAACCCGCCGTATAAGCGGGGCCCTACTGTACATGCGATGATGCAATTTTCTTAACTGACTTCTGGAAAAATTATGACATCAAAGATGCATTCGAAAATATAGACAATGTTAGGTAACAACAGCAAGTAAGATACTGTCGTGTGGCAGCGCATTTAGCCACAGTGTGTAAACAATTTCGAAGAATTTTCTGTCAAAAGCAGTCTGATATTGAAGAAATAGCAGACACTGGAAGACATCTTGGTTCTGATGAACTAGAAAGTCACAATATCCGGGAATTGTTTGATTCTCTCTCGGAAGAACTGACTGATGGCAATCATTTAGATCAACAAGAAGAATTTGAAGAAGCCAACAACGATTCCCAAGAAGAAGATAATGTGCAAATGAAGGTGTTTACATTCAAAGAATTTGAAGACATCTTTCAGGCTGTAGAAGTCGTGAAGCAAAAAGTTATGGATGCTGATCCTTAACGTCGATAAAAGCATGTAAATACACCAAGATTGGCTAAAACTCTGTACACCTACCAGCGAATATATGAAGATTTAAAGAAAGAGAAGACTGATCAACCTATGCTGCTAAAACATTTTAATGACGATTTTGTTGTATTGTCTGGTACGATATTCAATATTTTTTTTATAACTACTCTTTTACTTTCTTTGTAATAAACTTAAATTGAAATATATTTTTCTTATTATCTGCTGTTATATTGCCTTAATAAATAGGTAAGAAAACTTGAATTAAAAAGTTTTCTTCGCATATTTTAATTGGGCTGGAACGAATTACTATATTTTACTTGTAATTTTTTGTGCCCCGCGACCTGGTGGTAAAACATCACTAAAATGGGTACCTGGGTGTTAGTGGACTGGTGTAGGTCGCATCCTGGGACAAAACTGACCTAATTTGTGGGAAATGCTCTGCATAACAAGTGACTTTCTATACAGTAGTATGTTATTAATGTCAACTATGGTCTGTATACCTTGTACATGTAGTAAATAAAGATATTATTATTAATATCATAATTTGAATAATGCGACCACTTCAATGGATTCATTACTAATACAAATACAAATATTTATTTCCTTGTAAACTTTACAATGTGTGGTTTACATGTTATAAGACTTTAATTACAAAGATAATCACTATCATACCTAGGAACTTCGGGCAGACTAATACTAATTCTTATGCTATTATGATATAGGTCATATTTGAGCAGTACATTTGAACAAATTATTAGGTACTTAATTAGATATATTCTCAGTTAGGTACATACATAATTAGGTTTAAAACAGTAGTCGAGACCTAGCTGCATATTTCCCATTAGTGAGAACCTAAATCTTAGCCCATAAGTCACACTTTTTTGCTTCAGTCATGAGAGAGAGTTAGACACTTTCATGGACCATGATCTATATCACAGATCATGTGAAACCACGTCTTTCACCATGAGTGACAAACTCCACCAATGGCCATGAGTTACACTACAACGATTGGGCCATAATACTTGTACTCAGCCATGAAAAAAACACGTTCTGAAATGTACCGTAACATGCACTCTCCTATAGACTATGAAGGACAAAATCAAGGATTGACTATGAGATCTCATTCAGTCATAGCTAAATGCCCACTACCATGGGCACTAGAGGACACTTCTTTGAACCATAAGGCCCAGAATTTACCATGAATCATTAACACATTATTAACATACACTATCATGGACACACTACCATAGACAAGAAGTCACAAATATTTCCATAGACCGTGAGTAACACTATAAATGGTGGAGATACACTATACCATGGACCATGAATGTCTCACCTTGAGGAGGACAGCAATGGAGGGGGCGGCGTTGACCAGACTGAAGGCGACATGAAACACATCTGGGAATCGAAGGGGTAACGCTGCAGCAAGAACTGACAGGTGAAGTCAACAGTAAAGACCTGTCTCAACACAGGGTGTTCTCGACCCCAAGTACACGTCGTCTGCACCAGCCGCCCCACACCCATAAGCAAAGATTATTACACTTATTAATGGAGGTATAATACACAGATAACCCGCATACAGGAGAAAGCTTATGACGATGGTTAGGTCCGACTTTGACCATTAACAAGTTACACATTAACAATGGTCCTAGTCGGACCGAAACGTCGTTTATAAGCTAGTTTCTCATAAAAGCGAATTATTTGTCACGGCAGCGGTGTCTTATTGTTCTTCATCGAGGGAGGTAAATTGGAGACCTAAAAGCTTTATAAAGAACTTTAACAAATTAAAAACTAACTTGAAAGCTTTAAAAATTGATGTAATTGACTCTCACCTTCAAAAAGTCTTACATCGTCATCAATGGCCGGACGCCCATCCTCTGCACCTCAGCAACTCTGACCTGAGCAACAGATCTGCCAGACTCCGTGACCGTCCTCCATCTGTAGTCTCGGCATCCACACATTTTTGTGATCCTGTACTTTGTTCAAATTAAAATCTTCTCTTAAGTTTCTCATAGTTAGTCTCCCGTCGCGCCAGAAACAAACTAAGGATGACGTCCAGTGCTATTTTGAAGCTCATAATGTCTAATCTCCTAACGGAGGTGATTTCGACGAAAATGTAAACAGGAACAGCAGCATTTTGCTCTTTAGGAGGAGGCATGTCGTACGGAGTAGTAGCCACTTGGAATTTGCAAGAAATTACAGTTTATTTCATCACTTTTGTCCAGACAGTCGCTTGTCAGGTCACAGCGCTGCGACTTTTTTATACAGTTGCCATCGCTACATGTAAATTCACCTTCACTACAAACAGTTATCAACATCTCCACCTGCAAGTTTAAGAAAATTCTCGTCAAACTATCTTCCCTAAATCGATATAATCAAGTCACTTCATGAGCAACACAGCAAATTATTGAAAACTATATCATTATTACAATTACCTCATTAATGAGACATTGTCGCCCATGAGAGTCCATGTATGAACTCCGAGAGGATATTCACTTGAAGTCTTCATCACCATATAGCTTAACAGTTTCTTGTGGCTACGACTCGTCAACTTCCAGGTCGAGTTGTCGGTGTCCCAGTAGATGGTTGTATAGTGTGGTCCCGGAACTGCACTCTGTCGTTTTTGTAATCCCAGATGAAGAGAGTTTTGTCAATAAGTGAATCTTTACAGAGGCCGCGCACCTTAAAGGTGGGCGTTGACGTGAAGTTACAGAGAGGACACATGATGATCTGACAAGGTTGTACTGTACCAATTGTAGGGAAAAAGAGGCACCACCTACACTGGCCAACATTTGTCCGAGTTTAAAACTTTATCATAGCCTTTGAAAAGTTTATTCCAGGATAAGGTTTGGTTATTAGTCAAGGTTAACCACTCGCCTGACTGAAGATCTCCTTTAAATCCCAGCCAGTACAGCGTTCCATAATCGTCAACACAAATGTCATTAAATCTAACGAACTCGTTGAATATTTCAGTGTTTTCTTCGTCACTTTTGGGAAACGGCCATTGATTCCTTTCATTATGGAGCAAATTAAAAAGGAGGACTGAAAATCCAGCTTCTCCAGAAACATTACCAGAGATGATGAGTTTTGTTTGCATAAGGAACCGAGTGGAGCCTCAAAAATCTCAACAGAGCCAATTGCTTTAAACAAAGTCATATTCTTATCAAAGTAGATAAGGGGCTTTAAGCTGGTCATTGGCTGTTGACACTTGATATAAGGCCTGAGACTATCTAAGGGCAGTGCTTGAGAGAAAAGAAACAAGTGTGCTACGTCTCCATGAATGCTTTGACGGATGTCAAATCCTCCTGCTAAGGTATCTAAGTCTTGGGCCAACACAAGACGACCGCCTCCAGCAACTGACAGCTTCTCTTGACCCTCCACCTCGAACACTTCTTCCTTTTTCCTAAAATTTAACTTTTCAGTTAATATCATGCAGAAAGAAACTGGCGTTACTCATATCAAGAGTAGATTTGTCTTTAAAAGTCATTACTAAGTTTTAGATTATACAAAGATCACGAATCATACATATATACATGAACACTCACCACATCATCGTAGAGAAGCCAATATTTCCTGTCGATAAGATAGAGGGCGAGGCAGAAGTGATGCCACCTATACATCACCACTGGTACAGGTACCCTCATTACAACGCGGTAGAAACAACATTCAAACTCAATCATCTGATTCTTCCAGTTTACAGCTGTGGTTAGAAGAACAATAGTTATGTTAAAATTTCAATAGCGAAGATTATTTGCCGAGTAATTATGGAATGAAAAACAAAAGTTAACATCTTTCCACTAAATAGGTGGCCCGGTGGCCTGGTGGCTAAAGCTCCCGCTTCACACACGGAGGGCCCGGGTTCGATTCCCGGCGGGTGGAAACATTTCGACACGTTTCCTTAACCTGTTGTCTGTTCTACCTAGCAGCAAATAGGTACCTGGGTGTTAGTCGACTGGTGTGGGTCGCATCCTGGGGGACAAGATTAAGGACCCCAATGGAAATAAGTTAGACAGTCCTCGATGACGCACTGACTTTCTTGGGTTATCCTGGGTGGCTAACCCTCCGGGGTTAAAAATCCGAACGAAATTTCTTTCTTATCTCTTTATCTAAGAACCATAGAACTATGGAACAAACAGAGGCTGATTACATAGTCAAGAAGGTCTCAGTCAGTTTAAAAACTGTTTCTGACAAAATTTTGGGTCTTGAATTAAAATTTGAACTTAGGATTTTTTTCAATAGTACAGTTTCTGGGGACATCACATCCTTCTCTCACCCCAATTACTTTTTCAACTAAATTACGTTACGAATGCTTGGTCATTTATAAAAGATGAATTTATGATTTTGATTGATTTTTGTGGACTTATGAGATTGTTTTATCACTAAAAAAATGTATTCTAAACGGCCACGTACAATGACTCGTGGCTGCTTAAATGACAGTTAATGTTGCAGTTTAAAAACTGTAGTCTAAAGCACCCTTCTGGCAAGACAGTGATGGAGTAAATGATGGTGAAAGTTTTTCTTTTTTGGGCCACCCTGCCTTGGTGGGAATCGGCCACTGTGATAAAAAAAAAAATTATTATATATGTAGCAGCGTTAATCGGGCAAAACAAAGACGACACATTGCACCTCTTGTGAAAACGTCTTATTTTTACTCCATTGAATGAAGATATTGTTTCCACTTCATCTTCCCGTACAAGAAGCATCCGTCTCTACGAGTTGTCCTGTACTTACCTAATTGAGGTTGCAGGGGTCGAGACTCAGCTCCTGGCCCTGCCTCTTCACCGACCTCTACTAGGTCCTCTCTCCCCCTGCTCCATGAGCTTTATCATACCTCATCTTAAAACTATGTATAGTTCCTGCCTCCACTACATCGCTTGCCAGACTATTCCACTTCCTAACTACTCTATGACTGAAGAAATACTATCGTAAGGGGTTCTTAAATGGAGATATCGAGGGTTGAAGGTAGACACACTTGTTGGATGGTAACATATATATTGTCAGACTGTGATGATGAATGTGGAGCCCAGCCTCTGCCTGTCTTCGCCTGTAGGTCTACGCCGACTGAGAGGGAGGCAGAGGTACGAGCCTACACATGTGCATCCCGTGACGTCACACAAAGTCACAGGCCTACAAGGGATCTCGTATCTAAAGCACATGGACGATACTAATATGCTATGCTATATAACACAGGGATCACCAACTATGCTGACAGCTCGGTCATGTTACGTATGTCATCTCGACATACACTAATATCTATAGGCTGAACAGGCAGGCGGTTCTGGGCTGATTCTATACAATAACAAATTCATATATAACTTAGAACTAATGGATGGTATCATAATGGATTTTACGTAATGGGTGTTAACGTATTCATTACAAACTATAAGAACAAATCACTATACAATATGGATGGAATTGATCGATCGATCTGTATTCAAGCACTCTACGGATTCTGAGGAAGAATAAATATATATATATATATATAAGGTGAAATTAACAGCAAAAGCATCTGGTGCACTCAGACTATTACTGTCAAATTCTCAGAATACGGAGGGAACGTGAATATGAAAAAAAAAAATTTTTTTGAAAAACTAATCAGTTAATAACAAACAGTTGACAATTTACTTCATCTCGGACATCTAGTTATACAGACTACGTACATTTAAACCCAATTCTGCGAGGGTGAGGTTTACATATGCAGAATGATTATCATCTCTGGGAGGATCGAATTCCTCTGCAATGGCTAACACATGCCTTGACTGAGGGAGATCTGAACAAGTATCTACAAAAGATACTTGTGGGTTTCTCATTACTTGTTGAGTACGCAAGGAGTAACGACATTCAGGTTGGTTATCTGACTGAGTATCTGAGGTAGAGGGTACAGAGTCAAGAGGATTTTCAGCATCTGTCATATTAGTCTGGGTAGCAATATCCTCAACATCGCATACTAATTTCATATGATCTAAATGCGATTCTTTGTACTTACCAGTACTAATTTCTCTAACCTTATACTTATTACCAGAGATATGTTCTACTACTCGATAAGGTCTGACAAACTTTTGATCGAGCTTAGGCATTTCGGATGTTTTGTTGAAATTTGTCAGCATTACTCTTGAACCTACTTTGACTTTTGACGGCTTAGCACGGCTATTAGTTACTTTAGTAAATTTGCTGTTGATTTATAAAGTGTTTCCACGGATTCTTCTAAAAAACACTCTGAGCCTGCTGGTACGAGTTGCTACGAAATCATCGGGTTGTTAATTAGGTTTTGGAGTGTCTTATAACAACTCATAGGGTAAACGCTTGTCTACACCATACAATGCATAATGTGGAGTATCACCTATGGAACCCATTTTTAAGCAGAATTTATGGCACACTGGACATCTGGTGTGACTTTCATCCCAAGTTTCACTATTGGGGTTGATAGTGGCTCTCAGGACATCAAGTACTTTCTTATTGGTTCTTTCGGCAACCCATTGCTGGCAGGATGATGAGGAAAAATGGTGGATTTAGAGATCTTGTAAAAAGTACACAAATTTTCAAGAATCTCATTACAAAATTCACCTCCATTATCTGTTACTAAGGACTTTGGAGTGGTATGCCTGCAAAATAAAGCGTTCTTTAAACGCTTTAGCTACTGTCTTGCAGTCTTATCTGCAATAGGAACTAATCACAATATCTGGTGAAATGGTCTACCATAACACACAGATGTTTGTTGCCTTGGAGGGAAACATTTAAAATTGGTTAACAATCAAGGGCAACTCTTTCCCATGGTTCGCTAGTGGTTTGGGGTACACTTGGATTGGATTAGGACCATTGCATTTCTTTATGTTGCATAAGACACTACATTTCTTAACTACCCGGAAATGTCAGTTGCCATATGTGGCCCAAAGTATTTCATTTCTGGCTTGTTTCACAGAACGATCCATACCAGGGTGTGCAACCCCTGGTGCATCATGAACTAGCTGTAGAGCTACGTTCACTAGAGACTGTGGAATTACTAACTGGTAAATTTCTTCTGCTTGGAGTACCCAACTCGGCTGTTCGATACAGTAATTCTTGGCTCTTTACAAAGTCACTAATGGGTGCTGGTGGCCCTTCACAGTAAGAATAAGATCTTCTGGAGCGGGAATCGAATCACACCAGACCACAAGGGATCTGTTCTTTGGGAAGTTTTGACATCCTCGACATTTAAATGGAGGATCTGCAGAAAACTACACTAACGTGTCGCGTTAAAGCATCTGCAACTACATTCGACTTGCCAGGTAAAATGTTCAAAAGTGGGGATGAACTCTTGGATAGTCAAGGTCCATCTGGCTAACCTTCAGTAGGCTGTTTGTTCTGGAATAAAGGTATTAGTGGCGCTTGGTCTGTCAGACATGAACAGGGGGAACTGGTAAATTAATGTCTCGGAAGTGCTTTAAAGACCATACTATTGCAAAAGCTTCTTGCTCCAATTACTGTATAATTACGTTCGCCTTCGTAAGGACTCGGCTAGAAAAATGCAACTGCGTTGTACTTGCCATCGTCTTTGAGCTATTACGGCACCTATGCCAATTGAACTAGCATCAGTTGTCAGATAGAAGGGCTTAGAAAAATCTGGAAATTTAAAAAATTGGAGCAGATGTTAGCTTTCTTTTAGAGTTGGTTTGCTGTTTCTTGAGGAAAAGGTCCAAACAAAAGGAGCATACTTTCTTAAGCAACTCAGTTAGAGGAGCAGCTATGGAAGAAAAAATTGGCAATTGAAAGATCTATAAAAACCCTGCTAAGCCACAAAGGATCTTACGGCATCAGCGGGTTTTGGGGAGTTGAAAATTTAGTACTGCAGTTACTTTATTTGGTCAGTCGTTAAACCCCTCTAGGAGTGACTACGTGACCAAGAAACTTATTTTTGATCTGAAAAATTTGACCATTTAGAATTTTTGATCTTTAAATTGGCTTCTTCAAGCTTACCAAGTACTACATCAAGTCTTTTCAAGTGTTTTATCCACGTCTTTGACATGACGATTAAGTTCATCTAAGTACACCATAAGTGCATTACCAAAGAGACCTCTAAAGTTTTTAGTCATGAGCCTTGAGAACGTGATAGGGGAGGATCGTAATCAAACGCCATACGGAGGAAGTGATAATGACTGTAGGAGTGGAGAATGCAGTTAGCTCTTGGCTGTCCTCGTGAAAGGGGCTTGCCAAAAACCCTTGTAACAAGTCCAGGGTCGAGAAGCTTTTTTTATCTCCGATATTGCGTAAAAGGTCACCTAGTACAGGGAAATGGGAAGCGATCTGGAATGGTTTTCGTATTTAACTTCTAAAGTCAATCACCAGGCGCCAAGTGCCGTCCTTCTTAGGCACTAGGATCAAGGGCGCATTCCAGGGTGAATTGCTTGGTGCAATAACTCCATCATCAAGCATTTGATTGATCAATTCTTCTGCGACAGCAACTTGTGAATGAGGCATTCTGTTAGCAAAGGGATGTAGATAGGTCTAGTACCAGGTTTCAAGTGGAATACGATGGGACAATAAGTTCGTTATACCCATTTCTCACCTGGTAAGGCCCTTTTCGACGTTTGTTCAGCAGAGTCAACAAACGCTTGACTTCATCTGGGAAGTCAGTGGGAGCTAAGTCTTTCTCCTCAACTGGTGAAACAGATTGATCCGGTGAGTGGATGAGGTCTCCCCGGTAGAAATAGCACCGACCCACTGGTCAGGTGACAACTCATCCTCTACCTGAACAGGGTATGGATAGTGAACAAGGGGCAACAACATGGTATTTGCTCTGAGACGAACACTGTGACCAGAAGAGTTAGCTAGGAAGAAATGAATCTTACTATATCTTACAACATGTAAGGATGGTTCAACAAATAGACCTTTTACTTTGCAGGAATCACTGTCAACTAGGACGTTATCACCATCTGGAACACTAGGAACAACAACAGACACTCTAGTGAGAGCACTAGCCGCAACAAAGACGTCTTTCTGCAGACGGCATGTGACATCAACAAGAGATGGCATTACTAGTTTCAAGTAATCGTTTTCTGACAAGGCATCCCCTGTGGAGAAACTACTACTCGAACTAGCAGTCATTGCAGGGATAGGTTGTGCACTCAAGGCAGTTTAAGTGTCCCCGGACACTTGAGGCAACGGAACACTATCCTGCACGTCTGAAGGTATAGGTGGAACACAGACGGGAGTGACAGAATTACCAGTTTCCTGGGCCGCTTGGGTACGCTACTGGAGAATGCATTGGCTTGTAAGGACTTAATCCGTACATCTACTCTGCAGCAGTATGACAGATTTCTGATCCAAGCTGGTAACCCAGAATGGAACGATCAAGTCGTCAATTTGGGCATTTCCATCGGTTATGGGCGAGCACAATGCGGGAAGTCTCGCATGGAAGCAAATCCCAGTAGAAGGTCACCAGGGAAAGTAATCTGGTCGCAACAAGAAAAGCAGCAGTAAAGTCTCTGCCTTGGATAGTAAAGGTGAGTTTAAGTCTGACCTCGGATCGCGAAGAGAACCCGGGTACTCCACTAAGGGAGGTTACAGTAGTTGGTTCAAAGAGGAGGACAGGCGTAACTGCTTCCCTTTAAACAAGCTAGACCTGATGATATTAACTTGCGCACCAGAGTCCATGAACACATGAACGGGGCGCATTATGGACAGAAGCTTGTACTAATGGACCCAATCGTTACATTAGGAGTTATATGCAAACAGAAAGGTGAGTTGTCATCGGAGAAGGCATTTTCTACTTCATCCCCAAATTCCTCTACGTCAGGACGTGGTGAAGCAACATTTATCAGCAGGATTGTCATTTTCGAGACTGTTTTAAAGGCTTCAAAAGAATTGTGAAAAGGGGATGATTGACTCATTATCACCTACCGTCACCATGGGACGGTTTGACTGGGGCGCTCGAGTTCCCCCGAATTGGAAGAATGAGCCTGGTTCTGGTTGTTTTGAGAACCACGATGTCTGTTTCCTCTACGGGTTCTGCGGTTGGAACGGCCACGGAAAGACCTAGAGTACTGAAGGCTGTAGAGAGCATTGCACTCAGATGTGTCATGTCCATGAATTCTATGATAAGTACAGTAGGGAAGATCTGACTGGTACTCATCATCAGTACGACGCTTCTTAGGGTGACTGTCATGACAATTAATAGCGATATGGCCACGGTAACCACAATTGTAGCAAACTCTTTGACTGTGGGTACTGTATGTACTACGGGTGCTACGGGAATGATGGCTCTTAACACTTGCTTTGGATGATGGACGCGAGTGATTGCGGTTGGGAGGTTTGGTAGTAGCACAAACTAGAGGAGGTACAGGATTGGACAAGGTGTTTGGCATAGACTTACGATAAGGGAAGGTTCCCTCGGGACACAAATTTCGTACATGGATTAGAGCTGCAAGCGGTCCCATAGTAGCATCTAGCGGACTTGAATTGTACACATACCTAGATGTCGGTGGCATTAGATGTTTAATAACTCCAAATGCAGCTAATGTGGCAAACCCATCAAGGGCTGATTTATCACTATCTTTAAGGTACTTTGAATTTTGACCTGCTTTAACGAATGAGGACATGAGGTTATTAAGACGAAGAGCAAACTCATCTAATGACTCTTCTGGTCTCGGAGTTGTGCAAACTAATTCCTTGAGAACAACGAACAGATTGGTTTCTCGCACTGGTTCAAGATAATTGCGAATTAACTGTTCATAATCTTGCCACCTAGTTAGATCTTGGAAGTCCTTCATACGAATTAAGTTAAATACATTTGAGGCTGCTGGAGAACGCGCTAGACTCTCCTTTCCGATACTTATTAAACAACTCTCAGATGGAAGACCATCAACTGAAGCATTAGCTCTGGCTCTAACTGCGGTAAACCAACCTTCAAGGTTGTCTGGGTCACCATTGAACAATGGCATAGCATCATACGGATCACGACTGAAATTACACAGGCTAGAAGTCTGAGTATGTCTATTATTTGATAAGGAGTTACTCGAATTTTGGGCTGACAAATTAATGGTTGTACTAGCAGCATGTGCTGAGGCATCGCTTGAGAAAACTTGAGACATGTTTGCAAAATGTAAAACAAGAATTTAGAGAACAAAAGAAAATGGTAACTGAGGAACACACGACACAGTGACTTAAATAGGAAGAAAAAATGCTTAACTATTCTGCATAAGTAATTAAAAATTGACAGGTCACACAGTAAGCAAAGAACTCACACAAGAAAAATATGCAACTGAAATGAACAACACTTTGAAAATCAAGAGAACTTTTTGTACTTTACTCAAATCTAATTTGCTCAACTTTTACTTTAAATTGAATAAATGGCACAGTGAGTTGTCTTTACTTTCAATGCAACAAGGAAATACACAATAAAATGATAAAATGGACTCAATAAAACTTGTGCAAAAATAAAACAGAGGCACAATTCACTGAAATAAAATAAAATGATACAGAATAAAATATTATGCACAGAACAGAGCATAAGAAACTGCACTGAAATAAACTGTAGCAATATTGCAAAATAATTGCTAATCAAAAAAAAAAAAACACTGCTTAGAATCTCTGCAAGAAAAACTTTAGTGGCAACACAATATTTGCACAAGAATTATTGCAAAATGAATCAATGTGCAATAATAAAAATTATTACACACACAAGAAAAGAAATATATCAAGGAATGAACACTTTAACTCTTAACTGCACTCAAGCAACATTTTAACAAGCAAAAGAACAATTTACTCTAAAAGAAGAACTTAAAAATTGCACTAAGAGTAAATTTGTTCAATGAAACATGAAAAAATAATAGGTGTGCTAAAAACACAAAAACAAAAATTTTTGAACACTACGTGATGCAGAACACAACACATCAACAAACACAATACTAGAATTTTCTTGCAATGAAACTTGATGTGTAAAAAAATTTTGTTAAAAATGATTTCTTGCTTGCACAAAATAATGGCACTATTGTCTGTGGAAATAAGACAAATTAGACATGGCTAAATGAAAGAATATGAACACAAGAATGTTCAACACACAGGGAACAAAACAAAATACACAAAAGCTGGGAAGAAAAAAAAATTTAACAGACAACACTGGGGTTGTGTGCAGAATATGAGGTGAAAAATTTACTGAAATACTTCACTGGAATATGAGAACACAAGGTGTTCTGAAGTGTAACACAAGTTCTATACTGCACAATATGTTGCACACACAACAAAGGAAAAACACTAAAGTACTTACTTCAAGTATATAAAAAGACACACAAACAAAACGACATAAGATAATGCACAAAAAATTAACATGAATAAGGAGATTTAAAAGAAATTAATGCAATCAGTACATGATAAACACTGAGTCTGATCAGAGTCACTAAATTGTCACTAAGAGAAAAATCACTGGAAACACAAAAGAAATGTCTCAACACTCGCAATGTCTCTATGAAAAAAAAAAAATATTATCGCTGTAACGACTTGATGAGAATGAGGTTGATGGTGGAAGGTTTGAGGTGGAGGGGTAGAGGAGGGCTGGTGGCTGATCGATCACTGACTTCTCTCCACACTCGAAGAATTTGCACTTAAATCGACGATAGACACACACAGGAGGCTTTCAACGGTTGGCCCCCACTGTCGAAGACACACTCTAGCTCTTGACCCCCTATGTGGTCCTTAAAATATGGTTTCTGCAACCCTTATAGGGGTTCACCCAAAAAACTGAAGAAGTAGGTGAGTGGGTAATGGTGGGGTGGGCGTCTGAGGCCGCGTGGGGAGTGTAGTTGGGTTTGTGGGTTAACAGGGCTGAGACCGGCAATGGTGCAACACATGTGGTCGTGGGTGGCTTGGTCTATGGGTTGAACGGCCCTAAGCCTCACTGAGAACAACCACACTGCCGCGAAAATATTTCTAAAACCGACCGGTTTTTTAAAAACAAACCCACGAAATACTACAACACCACAAGGATGAAAAAGAGCAATCAGAATGCTTGGAGCTTGAATCACAAGCGATAAAGACTACTCACGTGGCTTGCTCGAGTACTGGGGTAAGACACCTGGGTTAGTTGCTAGCTGGCTTATCTTAACCTTCACACAGAATGGCTTGATAACTTCTCACGATGAGCACAACAGAGGTGGAAGCTGGTTTTGGAGGCAAGGAATTGGATGAAGTAGACTAGGCTCGACTGGGCTTCCTCACCACAGACGGGGAAGCTGGCTTATTTTGCAAACTCGGGTCAACCCCTCGGAGTGATGCAAAAAAGCAGACACACTAATACAAAGAGACTGGACCAGGGGGTGGTTGTAGAAGCTGGTAGGAGCTTGGGCAGTAGCTGACTTGAGGTAGCAGGGGCTGGGGTCGGCCTATTGGTGACCGAAATGGCCGTCTTGCTGGTTCAAAATTTTATCTCCAGGAAATCGCTTTAATCATCAGAATTACAGGCCCTCCGATGCCACCCTTTATCGTAAGGGGTTCTTAAATGGAGATATCGAGGGTTGAAGGTAGACCCCACTTGTTGGATGGTAACATATATATTGTCAGACTGTGATGATGAATGTGGAGCCCAGCCTCTGCCTGTCTTCGCCTGTAGGTCTTGCCGACTGAGAGGGAGGCGAGGTACGAGCCCACACATGCGCATCCCGTGACGTCACACAAAGTCACAGGCCTACAAGGGATCTGTATCTAAAGCACATGGACGATACTAATATGCTATGCTATATAACACAGGGATCAGCAACTATGCTGACAATACTTCCTAACATCCTTTTGACCACTGAGTCTTCAGCTTCCCGTTGTGACCACTTGTTTCTGTGTCCCATCTCTGGAACATCCTGTCTGGGGTCCACCCTTGTCTATTCCATGCAGTATTTTGTATGTCGTTTCATGTTCCCCTGACCCTCCTGTCCTCAGTGTCGTCAGACCGATTTCCCTAAACCTTTCTTCATAGGACTTTCCCCCTTAGCTCTGGAACTAGCTTTGTTGCAAACCTTTGCACTTTCTCTAATTTCTTGAAGTGTTTGACCAGGTGTGGTTCCAGACTGGTGTACATACTCCATTAGGGGCCCTGACGTACACAGTGTAAAAAAGTCTTGAACGATTCCTTACTGAGGTACCGGAACGCTATTCTCAGGTTTCCCAAAGCGCCCATATCCCGCAGCAGTTATCTGGTTGATGTGTGCTTTGGCGATGTACTCGGTATTATACTCACTCCTAGGTCTTTTCTCCTTGTGTGGGGTTTTGAAGCCTTTGGCCACCTACCCTATACTCTGTCTGCAGTCTTCTTTGCCCTCCCCCGATCTTCATGACTTTGCATTTGGGGGGGTTAAATTCTAGGAGCCAGTTTCTGGACCACACATCCAGCCTGTCCAGGTCTCTTTGTAGACTTGTCTGGTCCCCTTCTGATTTAATTTCCTCATTAACTTCACCCCATCTGCAAACAGGGACACTTCTGAGTCTATCCCCTTCCGACATGTTCACATATACCAAGAATAGCACTGGTCCCCGGACTGACCCCTGGGGACCCGCTCGTCATGGCGCCCCACTGTGATACCTCATCATGGCCATGACTCGATGGTTGCCTCCCTGTTAGGTATTCTCTGATCCCTTGCAGTGCCCTTCCTGTTATACGTGCCTGTTCCTCTAGCTTCTGTACTAATCTCTTGTGAGAAACTGTGTCGAAGGCCTTGCAGTCCAAGAAAATGCAATCAACCCCCCCCTCCCTCTCTTTTTCTTACTTCAGTTACCTTGTCGAAAAAACTCTAGTAGGTTTGTGACAAGGATTTCCCTTCCATGAATCCGTGCTGGCTCTCGTTTATAATCTTGTTCCGCTCCAGGTGCCCCACTACTTCCTCCTGATAATTTTTTTCAAAAATTTGCTTTACTATACATGTCAGTGACACTGGTCTATAATTTAGTGCTTCATTTCGGGTCTCCCTTCTTAAAGATGGGGACTAATTTGCCTTTTTCCATATTCGGTAGTTGCCCAGTTTCAGGGAAGTTTTTCAAGTTTTTGGGTTTAGTGGCAACAGTAGTGTCCCTGCCCCCTCTCTAAGGACTCATGGAGAGATGTCCGGTCCCACCGCCTTTGAGGTATCAAGGTCACTTAGGAGCTTCTCCCCTCCTCCTCAGTTGTGTGTAATTAATCCAACACTTGTTGGTATATCCTTGTTACTCTATGCCACAGTTTTGTCTTTCCTTTTGTCCCTTCAGCCTCCCGTAAATATTCCTGAAATCTCATGTTGAGCTCCTCACGTACCTCCTGGTCGTTTCTTGTGAGCTCCCCACCTTCTTTCCTCAGCCTGATTACCTGGTCCTTGACTGTTGTCTTCCTCCTGATGTGGCTTTTAGAGTAGTTTCAGGTCAGACTTGACTTTCGATGCTATGTCATTTTCATACTGCCGCTGCACCTCCCTTCCCTTTTTCTGCGCATACTCGTTTTCTGGCTCGTTGACTAATCTCTTTTTTTCCTGAGTCCCCTTTTCTTTTGTACTTTTTCCATTCCTAGAGCACTTAGTTTTTGCCTCCCTGCCACCTTCGGGAAAACCAAGGGCTCATTCTGTCCTTCCCATTATTTTGTTACCCTTGGGAACAAACCTTTCTTCTACTTCCTTGCATTTTGTTGTTACAAAGTCATCATTTCGTTTATGATTTTCCTACCAACTCCTGTTCCCACTGAACCTCCTGCAGGAAGGTCCTCATTCCTGTGTAGTCCCCCCTTTTATAGTTTAGCTTTTCCCTTTCTACTCCTGTTACCCTCTCACTTTTAGCTCCACGATGTATTCAAAGCTCATAGCTACGTGGTCACTAGCTCCAAGGGGCCTTTCATATGTGATGTGCTGAATGTCTGAGCTACTCTGGGTTAACACGAGGTCCAGTCTTGCTGATTCATCCTCCCCTCTCTCTCTGGTAGTATAGGCCTTACATACACTGTGTACAATGTCGTGAATGACTCCTTACTCAGATGTCTAAATGCCAATCTCAGGTTTGCCAATCTCCCATATGCTGCAGCAGTTATTTGATTGATGTGTGCCTAGGGAACATGTTCGTTATCATGCTTACCCCAAGACCCTTTTCTTTAACTGACGTTTGCAGCTGTTGGTTTCCTAACCTGTACTCGTCTGTAGTCTTCTGTGTCCTTCCCCAATCTTCATGACCTTACACTTACTGGGGTTAAACTCCAGGAGCCATTTGTCGGACCATACTTGTAGTTTGTCCAGATCCCCTTGTAATCTTAACTGATCCTCGCCCACTTGTATTCTCCTCATCAGTTTACATCATCAGCGAACAGTGACACTTCTGAATCTATTCCTTCCTCCATGTCATTCACGTATACTAAGAAACAGCACCGAGGCTAGGACTGAACCTTGTGGAACCCCACTCGACACATCCGCCCACTCCGACACTTCAGCACGTACAACACACGTTGTTTCCTTCCTGTCAGGTATTCTCTGATACCATTGCAGTACTTTCCCGTTTATTCCTGTCTGCTCTAATTTTTGCACCAGTCTCTTGTGTGGTACTGTGTCAAAAGCCTTCTTGCAATCCAAAAAGATGCAATCTACCCATCCCTCTCTCTCCTGTCTTACTTCTGTTACCTTATTGTAGAACTCAAGTAAATTTGTGACACAGGATTTCCCATCTCTGAAGCCGTGCTGACTGTCATGTATGAGCCCAATCTTTTCAATGTGTTCCACTACTTTTCTCGTGATAATCTTTTCCATGACTTTACATACTATACAAGTCAGTGACACTGGTCTGTAATTTAATGCTGCCTGTCTGTCCCTCTTCTTAAAAATTGGAACTACATGTGCTGTCATCCACGCCTCGGGCAACTGCCCTGTTTCTATAGTTTTACTGAAGATTGCTGCTAATGGCACACACAGTTCCTCTGCTCCTCTCTCAGTATCCATGGAGATATGTTATCGGGAAACCACCCCCTTTTGAGGGTAACGAGTCCGTCTGGGCAGTTTCTTCACCTCTACCTTTGGTTTGTGTATTGTGTCCAGCACCTGCTGGTGCCCCCTCCCTCCACAGTTTGCAGGAAGCATTCCTGACTCTATTGTGAATACTTCTCTAAATCTTTTGTTTAGTTCATCACATACTTCTTGGTCACTCTTCGCAGCTCCCCTCCTTTTTTCCTCAGTCGATTCCCTGGTCCTTGACTGTTGTTTTTCTCCTAATGTGACTGTTAAACAACTTTGGTTCAAATTTGACTTTTGAGGGCTATGTCGTTTTCGTATTGCCTCTGGCCCTCTCTCCTTATCCCTGCATATTCGCTTTGGTTCTTCTGCTCAGCTCCTTGTTTTCTTGAGTCCTTTGCCTTCTATACCTTTTCCATGGTCTACACACTTGGCTTTGGCCTCTTTACACCTCCATTTTTTAAACCTGGGCTCACTCTGGTCTTAAACCCTTTTTTCTGTTGCCCTTTGGTATGAACCTTTCCTCTGCCTCCCTGCACTTAGTGGTTACTATTTTATCCCTTTCATTTACTGTCTTTCCATCTGTTCTCTTTCCCATTGCACTTCATACAGGAAACTTCTCATTCCTGTGTAGTCCCCTTTTTTGAAGTTTGGTTTCTCCCTTGTTCTCGTGCTGCTGCATTCTCCACTGTTAACTCGACAAGACATTCAAACTAGGACATCATGATCACTAGCGCCAAGGGGGGCTTTCGTGGGTGATATCCCTTATGTCTTGAACTATTCAAGGTGAATATGAGATCCAGCCTTGCTGCAACATCCTCCCTCTCTCTCTGGTTGTATCCCTAACATGTTGATGCATGAAGTTCTCCCAAAACAGTCTCCCAAAATCTTAGCCCTCCTGTTTCTGGTCCCATGTGGCTCTAGGTTTTCCCCGTCAATCTCTTTATGATGAAATCCCCCATTATAAGCAATTTTGTCCTACCATATGAGCCCGCCTGGCCACTTCAGTAGTGTATCCACCATTCACCATTTTTTCATTACAGTTGTGACCCGGTATGGGGAAGTGTGAATTGCTAAATTTCTCTATAATTTGTTCATGGGTTGTAGCCAAAGTATAAACGTAAGTAACCATTTTACAGGATTTTATTACCTTTGTGCCTGTTTCGCTATCAAAACTTTTGGGGGCCCAGTCCCTGGGCCATTACGTACCTCTGTAATCTGTAAATACCTTTGTAACTTGTCATGATTGTGACCAGACCTACCTGGGGTTTCATTACCCTTTTTAATTGTGAGTTCATTACCTTCGTTAATTGTGAGTTCATTACCTCTGTAATTTGCTCAGTTATCAAAAATTTGGGTCAAGTCCCT
>NW_026498845.1:0-40165 GCF_026875155.1 Cherax quadricarinatus | reverse complement strand
TATGTGTTTTTTGTGAGGGGGGTTTATGTGTGTGTATGTGTGGTATGTGTTGTGTGTGTATGTGTGTGTTGTGTGTGTATGTTGTGTGTGTATGTGTATGTGTGTGTATGTGTGTGTATGTGTGTGTGTGTGGTATGTGTGTGTATGTGTGTGTGTGTGTTTGTGTGTGTGTAGGTAGTGTGTGTATGTGTGTGTGTATGGTGTATGTGGGGTGTATGTGTGTGTATGTGTGTGTATGTGTTGTGTATGGTATGTGTGTGTCGTGTGTGTGTGTGTGTATGTGTATGTGTGTTTTATGTGTGTGTATGTGTGTGTATGTGTGTGTGTATGTGTATGTGTGTGTGGTGTGTTGTGTGTGTGTGTGGGGTGTGTGTTGTGTATGGGGTGTATGTGTGTGTGTGTGTGTATGTGGTTTTGTATGTGTATGTGTGTGTTATGTGTGTGTATGTGTGTGTTGTGTGTGTGTATGTGTATGTGTGTGTGCGTGTGTGTGTGTTTTGTGTGTGTGTATGGTGTGTGTGTGTATGTGTGTATGTGTGTATGTGTGTGTGTGTGTGTATGTGTGTATGTGTGTTGTGTGTATGTGTGTGTGTGTGTGTGTATTTGTGTGTGTGTGTGTGTATGTGTGTGTATGTGTGTGTATGTTTTGTATGTGTGTAGTTTTGTGTGTGTGTGTGTATTTGGTGTGTTTTGTGTGTATGTGTGTGTGTTGTGTGTGTATGTGTGTGTATGTGTGTGTGTATGTGTGTGTGTATGTGTATGTGTGTGTGGCTTTGTGTTTGTGTGTGTGTGTGTGTGTTGTGTGGTGTGTGTTGTGTGTGTGTGTGTGTGTGTTGTTGTGTGTTGTGTGTGTTGTGTGTTGGGGTGTGTGTGTGTGGGGGGTGTGGGGGTGTGGGGGGGGGGGGTGTGGGTGGGGGTGTGGGTGGTGTGTGGGGGGTGTGGGGGGGTGGGGGTGGGTGGGGGGGTGTGGGGTGGGTTGTGTGGTGTTGGGTTGTGGGGGGGGTGTGTGGGGGTGTGTGGGTGGGGGGGGTGTGGGTGGGTGTGGGGTGTGTGGGTGTGTTTTGTGTTTGGGTGTGTTGGGTGTGTGTGGGTGTGTGTGGGGGTGTGTGGGTGGGTGGGTGGGGGTGGGTGTGTGGGTGTGTGGGTGTGTGTGGGTGGGGGTGTTGGTTGTGGGTGTGTGTGGGTGTGTGTGGGGTGTGTGTGTGTGTGTGTGTGTGTGTGGTGGTGTGTGTGTGTGGGTGTGTGGTGTTTTGTGGTGTGTGTGTGTTTTGGTGTGTGGTGTGTGGGGGGTGTGGGGGTGGGGGGGTGGGGGGGGTGTGGGTGGGTGTGTGTGGGGTTGTGTGTGGTTGTGTATGTGTGTGTGCGTGTTGTGTGTTGTTTGTGTGTGTGTGTGTGTGTGTGTGTGTGTGTGTGTTGTGTGTGGGTGTGTGTATGTGTGTTGTGTGTGTTGTGTGTGTGTTTGCGGTGTGTGGTGGGGGTGTGTGGGGGGGTGTGGGGGGTGGGGGGGTGTGGGTGGGGGTGGGTGGTTGGGGGTGGGTGTGGGGGTGTGGTGTGGTGTGGGTGTGCGTGCGCACACTTGGCTACGCTACTCTTTTGAAGATTATAAAAAAATTTTCACAATCAATTCCTTATAATATGCACTAATATATACTATATAATATTAATTGTGTACACTTGTGTTTGTGTGTGTGTGTTTATAGCTTGTGTTTCTTTAAAAAAAGAGGGCGGGGGGGTCACGTTAACATTTTTTTGTTATTGTTGTTGGTTCACCGGTACTCTCCCGGCCCAGATCTTTATTGTTGTTGGTTTCACCGGTACTTCCCGGCCCAGATCTTTTTGTTGTTGGTTCCCGGTACTCTCCGGCCCGATCTTTATGTTTTTGGTTCCCCGGTATCTCCCGGCCCAGATCTTTTTTGTTTTTGGTTCCCCGGAAATTTCCCCGGGGCCCAGATTTTTTTGTTGTTGGTTCACCGGTTCTCCCGGCCAGATCCTGTACTGTTAGTTGATCCTGTACTGTTACTTGTCTGTACTGGTAGTTGATCCTGTATGGTAGTATGTTCTGTACTGGTAGTTGATCCTGTATTTTAAGGTTGTTCCTGTAGCGTTATTTGTTCCTGTAATGTTAGTTGTTACTGTACTGTTGGTTGTTCCTTACTGTTAGTTGTTCCTGTACTGTTAGTTGATCCTGTACTGTTAGTTGTTCTGTACTGGTTTGTTGTTCCTGTACTGTAGTTGTTCTGTACTGTTAGTGATCATGTACTGTTAGTTGATCCTTGTACTGTTTCTTGTTCCTGTACTGGTGTTGATCCTGTACTGGTTGTTGTCCTGTACTTGTGTTGTTGATCTGTACTGTTATGTTGTTCCTGACTGTTAGGGTTCCTGTACTGTTAGTTGTTCCTGTATGTTGGTTTGATCCTGTACTGTTTTGTTGTTACCTGTACTGTTAGTTGATCCTGTAATGTTAGTTGTTCTGTACTGGAGTTTTTCCTGTACTGTTAGTTGATCCTGTTATTGTTAGTTGTTCCTGTACTGTTAGTTGTTCCTTGTATGTTAGTGTTCCTGTATGTTGGTTGTTCCTGTACATGTTAGTTGTTCCTGTACTGTTAGTAGATCTGTACTGTTAGTTGATCCTGTATGGTAGTTGTTCCTGTATGTTAGTGATCCTGTACTGGTAGTTGATCTCCTGTACTGGTAGTTGTTCTGTGTACTGGTAGTTTTTGTTCCTGTATGTTAGTGATCCTGTACTGGTTGTTGTTCTGAACTGGTAGTTGTCTGTACTGTAGTTGATCTGTACTGTTGTTGATCCTGTTTACTGTTAGTTGATCCTGTAACTGGTAGTTGATCCTGTATGGTAGTTGATCCTGCACTGTAGTTGTTCCATGTACTGTTAGTACAGGAACAACTAACAGTACTGGAACAAATAACAGGTACAGGAACAAATAACAGTACAGGAAACAACTGTAAAGGTTGATTGAAATGGTAGTTTGGATCCTGTACTGGTAGTTGATCTGTACTGGTAGTTGACCTGACTGGTAGTTGATCCTGTTGTACTGGTAGTGATCCTGTACTGGTAGTTGTTTATGTACTGTAGGTGATCCTGTATGTAAGTTGATCATGTACTGTAGGTGATTATGTACTGGTAGTTGTTCCTGAAGTGGTAGTTGATCCTGTTACTGTAGTTGATCCTGTACGGTTGTGATCCTGTACTGTAGTTGATCCTCGTAAGACATAAGAAACATTAAGAAGAAGGAACACTGCAGAGGCCTACTGGAACTTGAGAGGCAGGTCCCAAGTTACCCCTACGGCTTAGCCAATGCAACCAACCTAGTCAGGGTAAGGTCCATGACTTAAGGGAGGAACACGGCATCCGACTGTTAGCACAAGCTATCAGGTCCAACTACACCCAACCCACATCTACTCATGTATTTATCCAACCATATTTTTAAAGCTACACAACGTTCTGGCTCTATTAGGTACTTGGGAGTTTGTTTTCCACTCATCCACAACTCTATTACAAACCAGTACTTTACGATATCCTCCTGAATCTGTATTTTTCAACTTAAAACCATTGCTGCGAGTTCTGTTCTAGGCTAGATATTTTCAGCACACTATTTACATCCCCTTTATTATTCCTGTCTTCTACTTTTATACCTCATTATATCCCCCCAATTCTACGTCTTTCTAGAGAGTGAAGTTTCAGGGCCCTTAGGTCTATCTTATAGGGAGGTTTGATACATGGGAACATCTTTGTCTCTCCTCCTTTGTTACTTTTTCCAGGTGCGGTACTCGCCCGCCCAGATCTGCGTTTTTGTTGGTTCACCGGTACTCTCCCGCCCAGATCTTTATTTGTTGTTGGTTTTCACGGTTCTATCCACGCCCAGATATTTATCGTTGTTGTTTCACCGGTACTCTCCGGCCCAGATCTTTATTGTTGTTGGTTAACCCGGTACTCTCCGGGCCCAGATCTTTATTGTTGTGTTTACCGGTACTCTCCCGGCCCAGATCTTCGTTGTTGTTGGTTCACCGGTACTTCTCCGGCCAAGATCTTTATTGTTGTTGTTTCACCGGTACTCTCCCGGCCAGATCTTTATTGTTGTTGCGTTCACCGTTACTCTCCAGGACTCAGATCTTTATTGTTGTTGTTTCACACTAGTACTTCTCCGCCCAGATCTTTATTGTTGTTGGTTACGGTACTCTCCCGGCCACAGTACTCTTTATTGTTGTTGTTTCACCGGTACTCTCCGGCCAGATCTTTAGGGTTGTTTGTTGGTCAACAGGTATTCTCCCGGCCCAGCTATTCAGGTGGTGTTGGTTCACCGCGTATTCACGGCTCCAGATCTTCGTTGCTGTTGTTGTTTTCACCGGAGTAATCTCCCGCCCTGATCTTCGTTGTTGTTTTGTTTCACGGTACTCTCCCGGCCAGATCTTTATTGTTGTTGGTTCACCGGTACTACTCCGGCCCAGATTTTATTGTTTGTTGGTTAACCAGGTACTCTCCCGGACCAGGATCTTTATTGGTGTTGTCTTCACCGGTTACTCTCCCCGGCCAGATCTGTGTCTGTTTGTTTGGTTCACCGGTACTCTCCCGGCCCAGATCTTCGTTGTTGTTGGTTCACCGGTACTCTCCGGCAAGATCTTTATTGTTGTTGTCACGGTACTCTCACGGCCAGATCTTTGTTGTTGTGGGTCACCGGTACTCATCCCGGCCTAGATCTCTCGTTTGTTGTTGGTTCACCGGGTACTTCTCCAAGCCCAGATCTTCGTTGTTGTTGGTTCTCGGTACTCTCCCGGCCAGATATTCGTGTGTTGGTTCAACTGGTACTCTACCGGCCAATCATTTCGTTGTTGTTGGTTCACCGGTACTCTCCCGGCCCAAGTTCTTCGTTGTTGGTGGTTGCAACCGGTACTCTACCGCCCAGATCTTCGTTGTTGTTGGTTAACCGTACTCTCGGCCCAGATCTTCGTTGTGTTGGTTCTCGGTACACTTCCGGACCAGATCTTCGTTGTTGTTGGTTCACCGGTATACTCCGGCACAGAATCTTCGTTGTTGTGGGGTCACCGGTACTCTCCGGCCCAAGATCTTCGTTGTTGTTGGTTGCTCCGGTACTCTCCCGGCCCCAGATCTTTATTGTTGTTGGCTTCACCGGTACTCTCCCGGCGCCAGATCTTCTTGTTGTTGGTTCACCGGTACAATCCACGGCCAGATCTTTATTGTTGTTAGTTCAACGCCTGTACTCTCCCGGCCAAGATTTCGTTGTGTTGGTTCAACCGGTACTCTCACGGCCCCAGATCTGTATTGTTGTTGGTTCCCGCGTACTCTCCCGGCCGATCTTCGTTTGTTTGTGGTTCACCGGTACTATCCCGGCCACAGATCTTTATTGTTGTTAGTTCACGGTACTCTCCGGCCCCAGATCTTTATTGTTGTTGTTTCACCGGTACTTCCGGCCCAGATCTTCGTTGTTGTTGGTTTCAACGGTACTCTTCCGGCACAGATCTTCGTTGTTGTTGGTTCACCGGTACTCTCCCGGCCAGATCTCGTTGTGTTGGTTCACCGGTACTTCCGGCCCAGATCTTTATTTGTTGTTGTTCACGGTACTCTCCCGGCCAAGATCTTTATTGTTGTTGTGTCTCGGTAACTCTCCCGGCCAGATCTGTATTGTTGTTGTTTCACCGGGTACTCTCCCGGCCAGATCTTTATTGTTGTTGGGTTCACCGGTAACTCTCTCGGCAGATCTGTATTGTTGTAGGTTCAACGGTACGTCTCCCGGCCCAGATCTTTATTGTTGTTGTTTCACGGTACGTCTCCGGCCCAGATCTTTATTGTTGTGTTTTCACCGTGTACTCTCCCGGCCAGATATTTATTGTTGTTGGTTCACGGTACTCTCCCGGCCAGATCTTTTTTGTTGTTGGTTCACGGTACTTCCCGCCCAGTCTTTATTGTTGTTGTTTCTCACCGGTACTCTCCCGGCCCAGATCTTTATTGTTGTTGGTTCACGGTACTCTCCCGGCTCCAGATCTTTATGTTGTTGGTTCACAGGTACTCTCTGGTCCGAATCTTTATTGTTGTTTGTTCACCGGTACTTCCCGGTCCCAGATATTTATTGTTGTTGGTTCACCGGTTACCTCTCCCGGCCAGATGCTTTATTGTTGTTGGTTCACCGGTACTCTCCCGGCCCAGGATCTCTTTATTGTTTTTGTTTCAACCGGTACTCTCCCGGCCCAGATCTTTATTGTGTTGGTTCGCACCGGTACTCTTCCGCGTCCAGATCTTTATTGTTGTTGGTTCACCGGTACTCTCCCGGCCCAGAGTATGTTATTGTGTGGGGGGTTGTTGCATCTGGTAACTTCTACGTCCAGATCTTCGTTGTTGTTGGTTCACCGGTACTCTCCCGGCCCAGATCTTTATTGTTGTTGGTTCACCGGTACTCTCCCGGTCCAGATCTTTATTGTTGTTGGTTCACCGGTACTCTCCCGGCCCAGATCTTTATTGTTGTTGTTCACCGGTACTCTCCCCCCCAGGTCCGTATCTTTTTGTTGTTGGTTTCACCGGTACTCTCCCGGCCCAGATCTTATTGTTGTTGGTTCACCGGTACTCTCCCGGTCAGATTTTATTGTTGTTGGTACCACCGGTACTCTCCGGCCCAGATCTTTATTGTTGTGGTGCACCGGTACTCTCCCGGGCCAGTCTTTATTGTTGTTCGGTTCACCGGTACTCTCCCGGGCCAGATCTTTCATTGTTGTTGGTTCATCCGGTACTCTCCCGCCAGATCTTTATGGTTGTTTGGTTCACCGGTTACTCTCCCGGCCCAGATCTTTATTGTTGTTGGTCCGGTACTCTCCGGGCCAAGATTCTTTATGTTGTTGGTTCACGGTTCTCCCGGCCCAGATCTTTATTGTTGTTGGTTCACCGGTACTCTCCCGGGCCAGATCTTTATTGTTGTTGGTTCACCGGTACTCTCCCGGGCCAGATCTTTATTGTTGTTGGTTTCACGGTTCTTCCCGGCCCAGATCTTTATTGTTGTTGTTTCACCGTACTCTTCCGGGCCAGATCATGTTGTTGTTGTTTCTCCGGTACTCTCCCGGCCCCCAGTCTGCGTTGTTGTTGTTTCACCGGTACTCGCCCGGGGCCAGATCTTCGTTGGGTGTTGGTTCACCGGTACTCTCCCGGAGGCAGATCATCGTTGTTGTTGGTTCACGGTACTCTCCCGCCAGATGTGTTGTCTTGTTGGTCACGGTACTCTCCCGGGCCAGATCATCGTTGTTGTTGTTTCACCGGTACTCTCCCGGGCCAGATCATCGTTGTTGTTGTTTCACCGGTACTCTCCCGGGCCAGATCATCGTTGTTGTTGGTTCACCGGTACTCTCCCGGGCCAGATCTTCGTTGTTGTTGTTTCACCGGTACTCTCCCGGGCCAGATCATCGTTGTTGTTGGTTCACCGGTACTCTCCCGGGCCAGATCATCGTTGTTGTTGTTTCACCGGTACTCTCCCGGGCCAGATCATCGTTGTTGTTGGTTCACCGGTACTCTCCCGGGCCAGATCATCGTTGTTGTTGGTTCACCGGTACTCTCCCGGCCCAGATCTTCGTTTGTTGTTGGTTTCACCGTACCTCCCGGCCAGATCTTTATTGGTTGTTGGATTCACCGGGGTACTCTCCCGGCCAGATCTTTAGTGTTGTTGTTTCACCGTATCTCCCGGCACCCGTTCTTTTATTGTTGTTGGTTCACCGGTACTCTCCCGCCAAGATCTTTATGTTGTTGTTTCTACCGGTACTCTTACACCGGCCCAGATCTTTATTGTTGTTGTTCACCGGTACTCTCCAGGCCCAGATCTTATTGTTGTTGTTTCACCGGTACTCTCCCGGCCCAGATTCATCGTTGGTGTTGTTTTACACCGGGTTACCTCTCCCGGGCCAGATGCATTCGTTGTGTTGTTGGTTTCCGGTAAGCTCTCCACGGCCAGCAGGATCTGTATTGTGTTGTTTCACGGACATCTCGGCCCAGATCTTTATGTTGTTGTTTCTCCGGTACTCTTCCCGGCCTCCCAGATCTTTATTGTTGTTGTTTCACGGTTCTCTATACCCGGGCCCCAGATCATTCGTTGTTGTTGTGTTCACCGGTACTCTCCCGGCCAGATCCATCGTGGTTGTTGGTTGCCAACGGTACTCTCCCGGACCCAGATCTTCGTTGTGTTGGTTCACGCGGTACTCTCCCGGCTCCAGATCTTCGTTGTTGTGGTTCACCGGTACTCTCCCGGTCCAGATCTCCGCACACTAGGCTACTTTACTTTTTGAAGAGATAGGATTATTTTTTCTCACTCAATTTCTTATTAATATATACTATATGTTTATATATACAATAATTACGAGTGCACAAGTGTGTTTGTATGTGACGTTCTTGTTTACTGGTGGCACACGTGTGTTTGTCATGTGCGTACTTGTTTACTTGGTGCACACGTGTGTTAGTATGTGCGTTACTTGTTTAATGGTGCACACGTGTGTTTGTTATGTGCTATACTTTGTATACTGGTGCAACACGTGTGTTTGTATGTGCGTACTTGTTTACTGGTGCACACGTGTGTTTGTATGTACGTACTTGTTTACTGGTGCACACGTGTGTTTGTATGTGCGTTATTTGTTTACTAGCTTGCTCCATCAGAAAAACGGGGGGGGGGGTCACTAGGCTACATCGGGGGGGTTAACTAGGCTCACGGGGGGGGGTTAGTCACTAGGCTCACGGGGGGGGTTCACTAGGCTACAACGGGGGGGGGTCACTAGGCTACACGGGGGGGTTCACTAGGCTTACAATGGGGGGGGGGGTTTCACTAGGCCTAACGCACGGGGGGGATGGCTATAGGCTATACATGGGGGGGGGTTTTCACTAGGCTATCGGGGGGGTTAATAGATCTAGGCTACAGGGGCGGGTGGTTCCACTAGGCTACACGGGAGGGGTTCACTAGGCTAGCACGGGGGGGTTCACTAGGCCTTCACGCGGGGTGTTCACCTAGGGCTAATCGGGTGGGGTGTTCACTAGGCTACACGGGGGGCGTCACTTAGGCTACACGGGGGGGTTCATAGGCTACAAGTGGGGGGAATTCACTAGGCTACAGGGGGGGTTCACTAGGCTACACGGGGGGGTTCACTAGGCTACCACGGGGGGGAGGGGGGGGTTCACTAGGTCTTACACGGGGGGGGTTCACTTACGGCACTCGGGGGGTGTTTCTAATAGGCTACACGGGTGTGGGTCACTAGGCTACACGGAGGGGGGTCAATAGGCTACAAGGCGTGATGGGGTGGTCACTTAGGACTACACGGGGGGGTTCACATTAGGCTACACGGGGGTCGGGGGGGTTCACTAGGCTACACGGTGGGGGTTCACTATGGCGACACGGGGGGTTCACTAGGTACACGGGGGGGGTTCACTAGGCTACCGGGGGGGTTCATTGGCTACACGGGGGGGTTCACTAGGCTACACGCGGGGGGGGTGTTCACTAGGCTACACGAGGGGGGGTTCCACTTGGCTAACACGGGGGGGGTTCACTGGGCTACACGGGGGGCGGGGTTCACTAGGCTACACGGGGGGGTTCATAGGCTACCACGGGGGGGGTTCTCTAGGCTGTACTCGGAGGGGGTTCACTAGGCTACACGGGGGGGGTTTCACATAGGCTACAGGGGGGGGTTCACTAGGCTACACTGGGGGGGGTTCATCTAGGCTACACGGTGGGGCGTTACACCTAGGCTACACGGGGGGGGGTTCACTAGGCTACACGGGGGGGTTCACTAGGCTAACACGGGGGGGGTCACTAGGATAACGGGGGGGGGTTCACTAGGTACACGGGAGGGGGGTTCACCTAGGCTACACGGGGGGGGTTCAATAGGCTACACGGGGGGGTTGAACTAGGCTACAAGGGGGGGGTTAACTAGGATACACGGGGGGGGTTCACTAGGACTACTCGGGGGGGTTCCACTATAGGCTACCGGGGGGGGTTTCATGGCTATCACGGGGGGTTCACTAGGCTAACGGGGGAGTTCACTAGGCTACACGGGGGGGGGTTAACTAGGCTACACGGGGGGGTTACTAAGGCTTACACGGGGGGGAGGGGTCTTCACTTGGCTACACGGGGGGGGGTTCACTAGCTACACGGGGGGTGGTTCACTAGGTACACGGGGAGGGGTTCAATAGGCTACACGGCGGGGGGGTTCAATAGGCTACACGGGGGGGGACGGTTACTATAGGATACACGGGGGGGTTCACTTGGGCTCCACGGGGGGGTTAACTAGGTACACTGGGGGGGTTCACATAGGCTTACAGGGGGGGGTTCAATTGGCTACACAATTCTATCTAAATGATAATTTACTTAACCACTATCTATCTCCTGCGTACTGAAATAGGGAGGAGAGAGATGGTTTAGCATACAAACAGCAGGGCGAGACACGAGACTTTAGACACTAACTAATATTAACCTCAAATAGGCAGTGATGTCGTCTGCTCAACAATGGTCGGTTCCTGCTGGTCGCCCTCGATTTCATCTCATTTCCAATTTGTAACTTTCAGGAATGTATCATGATTCAAGTTTTATTTTCTTTTCTTTAAGGACTTGGTATTACCTCTTTTTTTCTTTAGTGGTGTGTGCGGGTGAGTGTACTCACCTATTTGTGGTTGCAGGGGTCGAGTTCCTAGCTCCTGGCCCCGCCTCTTCACGGATGCTACTAGCCTCTCTCTCCCCGATCCAGAGACTTATCAAAACTCGTCTTAAAACTCGCTGTATGGTTCCTGCCATCACTACGTCATTTTTCTAGGACTATTCCACGCCTTACATACTCTATGACTGAAGAAAGAAATAATTCCTTACTATCTCTCTGACTCATTTGTGTCTTCAAACTTCAAGTGATGTGTGTGTGTTGTGTGGTGTGGGTGTGTTGTTGTGAGTCTTGTGCGGTGTAATGATTTGGCCGCAACTTCTTGTGACCTGACTAAACCCTCCTGGGACCAACCCAGCACCGTCTTACCTGGTTGCCCTTAAACGCTTGTCCACCTACCTTCTCCCAACTCGTTCCACACTTTTCTCTATGTCCTGTTGCTATGTTGTTATGTGGTGTGTGTGTGGTGTGTGTGTTTGTAATGTGGGTGTTTGTAGTGTGTGTGTGTATTTGTTGTGTGTGTATGTGTGTGCATGTGTGTGTGTGTGTGGGTTTTGTATGTATGTATGTGTGTGTATTTCGTTCGTTTTATTTAACGTTCGTTCTTTCTAAATGTTACTTAGTTTATTATGCCTCCCCATACCCATCCTGTGGGCGGTAGTCACCCCAACCCACATACCCATACTGTGGGCAGTTTGTCTCCCCGTACCCATCCTGTGGGCAGGTAGTTCACCCCATTACCCATCCTGTGGGCGGTAGTGAACCCATACCCATCCTGTGGGCCAGGTAGTCCAACCCATAGCTCCCTTCTGTGGGCGGTAGTCACCCCCATACCCTTCCTGTGGGCGGTATAGTCCCCATACCATCCTGTGGGCGGTAGTCACCCACATTCCCTTACTGTGGGCGGTAGTATCCCCATACCCATCATGTGGGCGGTTGTCACCCCATTACCCATCCTGTGGGCGGTAGTCAACCACATACACATCGGTGGGCGGTAGTCACCCATACCCATCCTGTGGGCGGGTAGTCACCCCATAACCCATCCTGTGGGCGGTAAGTCAACCCACTTACACTTCCTGTGGGCGGTAGTAACCCATACCCATCCTGTGGGCCGGTAGTCACACCATTACCATCCTGTGGGCGGTAGTCAACCCATACCATCCTGGGGCACAGTAGTCACCCCCATACCCTTCTTGTGGGCGGTAGTACCAACCCTCATACCCATACTGTGGGCGGTAGACACCCCATACCCATTCCTGTGGGCGGTAGTCACCCATACCCATCCTGTGGGCGGTTAGTCGCCCTTACCCATCCTGTGGGTGGTAGTCACCCCATAACCATCCTGTGGGCGGTAGTTCACCCCATACCCATCCTGTGGGCGGTAAGCAACCCCATACCCTTCCTATGTGGCGGGTGGTCACCCCATACCCATCCGTGGGCGGTAGTCACCACAACCCATCCTGTGGGTGAGTAGTCACCCCATTACACCCTTCCTGTGGGCGGTAGTCACCCCATACACATCGGGTGGGCGGGGGTCAGTCATGCCTATTACTCCATCTGTTGGGCGGTAGTCACCCCATACCCATCCTGTTGGGGCGTAGTCACCCCATACCCATACTGTGGGCAGGTAGTCACCACATCTTACCCATCAAGTGGGCGGTAGTCACCCCATACCACATCATGTGGGCGGTAGTCACCCCAATACCATCCTGTGGGCGGTTAGTCCACCCACCTACCCATATGTGGGCCGGTAGTCACCCATACCATCCTGTGGGCGGTAGTCACCCCATACCCATCCTGATGGGCGGTTAGTCACCCCATACTCATCCTGTGGGCGGTAGTCACCCCATACCCATCCTGTGGGCGGTAGTCACCCCTTACCCATCCTTTTGGGCGGTAGTCACCCCATAACCATCCTGTGGGCGGTAGTCAAAAATTACAGAGGTACATAATGGGTCCAGGGATGGGCTCAAAGTTCTGATAGTGAGCAGTTACTGAGGCTAATGTACTCCAAGTTACAGAGGTAATGAACATCACAGTTACTAAAAGGTAATGAACTCACAAGTTACAAAGGTAATGAACTCACAAGTTACAGAGGTAATGAACTCACAAGTTACAAAGGTAATAAACTCACAAGTTACAGAGGTAATGAACTCACAAGTTACAAAGGTAATAATCCTGTAAGAATGGTTACTTACGTTCATACATGGCTACAATCATCAACAAATTATAGAGTAATGAGTAATTCACACTTCCAGAAACGTCCTTCTTGAACCGGTGGTTGACGTTCAGGGATGTCTTCCTTCACACCTCGGTTCGAGTCTCACACAAGCCAGTAGTACATGGTGGTCATTAAGGCTGCTTGTCACCTGTGCATGTTCACGGACCGTTTTTTATTTTAAATTATTAGCATTCTAAGCGGTGTATATCAATTTTTACCACCAGGCAGGATGGCCCACCCAAGGCAGGGTGGGCCCCCGCAAAAAGAAAACTTTCACCATCATTCACCTCCATCTATGTCTAGCCAGAAGGGTGCTTTAACCCTAAGTTATTCAACCTGCACCATTACCTCCCCCCTTCAGAGTGCAGGCACTGTACTTCCCATCTCCAGGACTCAAGTCCGGCCTGCCGGTTTCCCTGAACCCCTTCATAAATGTTACTTTGCTCACACTCCAACAGCACGTCAAGTATTAAAAACCTATTGTCTCCAGCACTCCTATCAAACACGATCAGCATGCCTGCTGGTAAAGTCCAAGCCCCTTCACACAAAAACCTCTTCTCCTACATTACTCTAACTTGAGCCTTCTCATCCTCGTAAAAAACTTTCAGCTTTCAGCAACCTACACCTCCTACACCAAACACTTGCAACATCTGCCTCATTGCCCCCCTATCCACCTGGTCATACACCCTTTCCAAATCCTCATAAAATGCCAACAAAGACCTATTTAGACTTATCTTAATATGTTCATTTTTTTGTTTCACTGTAAATCACCTGGTCCACACACCACCTACCTTCCTAAGCCTCTTGTTCATCTGTTATTCCCCCCCTTATTCTCCGCATACATCTTAATTCTTTCAATTATAACTCTACCATTACACTGTATCAAGGTATATCAACAGACTTATCCCCTATAATTTTTGCACTATAACTTATCCCCTTTGCCTTTTAAAAGGAAACTATTGCGATTGCTCTCTCTGCCATCCCCTAGGTACCTTAACCTCTTCCAGACATTTATTAAATTATTGCACCAACACTCCAAAATAGGAACAAAACAGAACAAATTAACAGTACAGAAACAAAACCTAACAGTACAGGAACATACTAACAGTACGAGGAAACAACTGGTTCAGTTGATCCTGTACTTGGTAGTTGATCCTTTACTGGAAGTTGAACCTGTTATCTGTAAGTTGTTCTGTACTGTTTAGTTGATCTGTACTGTTAGTTGTTCCTGTACTGGTAGTTGATCCTGTACTGTTAGTTGTTCCTGTACTGTTAGTTGTTCCTGTACTGTTAGTTGATCCTGTACTGGTAGTTGTTCCTGTACTGGTAGTTGATCCTGTACTGGTAGTTGATCCTGTACTGTTAGTTGTTCCTGTACTGTTGTTCCTGTACTGTTAGTACAGGAACAACTAACAGTACAGGAACAACTAACAGTACAGGAACACTGTTAGTTGATCCTGTACTAGTAGTTGATCCTGTACTGGTAGTTGATCCTGTACTGGTAGTTGATCCTGTACTGTTAGTTGATCCTGTACTGTTAGTTGATCCTGTACTGGTAGTTGATCCTGTACTGGTAGTTGATCCTGTACTGGTAGTTGATCTGTCTGGTAAGTTGTTCCTGCTACTGTAGTTGATCCTGTACTGGTAGTTGATCCTGTACTGTTAGTTGATCCTGTACTGTTAGTTGATCCTGTACTGTTAGTTGTTACTGTACTGTTAGTTGATCCTGTGATACTGGTAGTGATCTGTTCTGTTAGTTGATCCTGTACTGTTAGTTGATCCTGTACTGGTAGTTGATCTGTACTGTTAGTTGATCCGGTATCTGTTAGTTGATCCTGGTACTGGTAGTTGATTTCCTAGTACTGTAGATTGATCCTGTAATGTTAGTTGATCTGTACTGGTTAGTTGATCTGTTACTGTTAGTTGTTCCTGTACTGGTAGTGATCCTGTACTGTTAGTTTGATCCTGTCTGTAGTTGATCCTGTACTGTTAGTTGTCCTGTACTGGTAGTTGATCCTGTTATACTGTTAGTTGATCCTGTACTGTTTGTTGATCCTGTAGTGTAGTAGTTCTTGTAAGTTAGTTGATTCCATGTACTGGTAGTTTGATCCTGTATGGTAGTGGATCCTGAACTGGTAGTTGATCCTGTTACTGTTAGTTGTTCCGAAACTGTTGGTTCCTGTTTCTGTTAGTACTAGAACAACTAACAGTACAGGACCAACTGGTTAGTTGATCCTGTACTAGTTGTTGATCTGCATGGTTAGGTCGATCCTTGTATGGTAGTTGATTGTTACTGGTAGAGTTGATCCTGTACTGGTAGGTGTCTTGTCTGTTCAGTTGATCTGTACTGGTAGTGATCCTGTACTGTTAGTTTGTTCTTGTACTGTTAGTTGATCCTGTACTGGTAGTTGATCCTGTACTGGTAGTTGATCCTGTACTGGTAGTTGTTCCTGTACTGGTTGTTCCTGTACTGGTAGTTGATCCTGTACTGGTAGTTGTTCCTGTACTGGTAGTTGATCCTGTACTGGTAGTTGATCTATACTGGTGTTGATCCTGTTTCTGTTAGTTGTTCTGTACTGGAGTTGACTGTTACTGAAGTATGTCCTGTGCAGTTAGTTCGTCTCTGTACTGGCTAGTTGAATCCTGTTACTGGATAGTTGATCCTGGACTGGGTAGTTGATCCTTGTTACTGGTAGTTGCATCCTGTATAGGTCAGTTGATCCACAGTATTGTAGTTGTTCTGTACTTTTAGTTGTATCCTGTACTGGTAGTTGATCCTGTACTGGTAGTTGATCCTGTACTGGTAGTTGATCCTGTACTGGTAGTTGATCCTGTACTGGTAGTTGTTCCTGTACTGGTTGTTCCTGTACTGGTAGTTGATCCTGTACTGGTAGTTGTTCCTGTACTGTTAGTTGTTCCTGTACTTGTTGTTCCTGTACTGGTAGTTGATCCTGTACTGGTAGTTGTTATTGTACTGGTAGTTGATCCTGTACTGGTAGTTGATCCTGTACTGGTAGTTGATCCTGTACTGTTAGTTGTTCCTGTAATTGTTGTTCCTTGTATTACTGGTAGTTGATCCTGTAATGGTAGTTGTTATGGTCACTGGTAGTTGATCCTGTACTGGTAGTTGATCCTGTACTGGTAGTTGATCCTGTACTGGTAGTTGTTCCTGTACTGGTAGTTGATCCTGTACTGGTAGTTGTCCTGTACTGGTAGTTGATCCTGTACTGGTAGTTGATCCTGTACAGTAGTTGATCCTGTACTGGTAGTTGATCCTGTACTGGTAGTTGTTCCTGTACTGTTAGTTGTTCCTGCACTGTTAGTTGATCCTGTACTGGTAGTTGTTCCTGTACTGGTAGTTGTTCCAGAACTGGTAGTTGATCCTGTACTGTTAGTTGTTCCTGTGCTGTTTGTTGATCCTGTATGGTAGTTGCTTCCTGTACTGGTAGTTGTTCCTGTACTGGTAGTTGATCCTGTACTGTTACTTGTTCCTGTACTGGTAGTTGATCCTGTACTGGTAGTTGATCCTGTACTGGTAGTTGATCCTGTACTGGTAGTTGATCCTGTACTGGTAGTTGATCCTGTACTGTTAGTTGTTCCTGTACTGTTAGTTGTTCCTGTACTGGTAGTTGATCCTGTACTGTTAGTTGATCCTGTACTGTTAGTTGATCCTGTACTGTTACTTGTTCCTGTACTGGTAGTTGATCCTGTACTGGTAGTTGTTCCTGTACTGGTAGTTGTTCCTGTACTGTTAGTTGTTCCTGTACTGTTAGTTGTTCCTGTACTGTTAGTTGTTCCTGTACTGTAGATGTTCTGTACTGTGGTTGTTCCGGTACTGTTAGTTGTTCTGTATGGTAGATGTTCCTGTATGTTAGTTGATCCTTGTAATGGTAGTTGATCATGCACTGGTAGTTGTTCCTGTACTGTTTAGGTTGTTACTGATACTGTTAGGTTGTTCCTGTACTGTTAGTTGTTCCTGTACTGTTAGTTGATCCTGTACTGTAGTTGTTCCTGTACTGGTAGTTGTTCCTGTACTGTTAGTTGATCCTGTACTGGTAGTTGTCCGGTACTGTAGTGTTCCTGTATGGTAGTTGTTCCTGTACTGTTAGTTGATCCTGTACTGGTAGTAAGTTGTTCTTTACTGGTAGTTGTTCCTGTACTGTTAGGTTGATCCTGTACTGTTAGTTGATTGTATGTTAGTTGATCCTGTATGGTTAGTTGATCCTGTACTGTTAGTTGTTCCTGTACTGTTAGTTGTTCCTGTACTGTTAGTACAGGAACAACTAACAGTACAGGAACAAATAACAGTACAGGAACAACTAACAGTACAGGAACAACTGTTAGTTGATCCTGTACTGGTAGTTGATCCTGTACTGGTAGTTGATCCTGTACTGGTAGTTGATCCTGTACTGGTAGTTGATCCTGTACTGGTAGTTGATCCTGTACTGGTAGTTGATTATGTATCTGTGGTTGATCCTGTACTGGTAGTTGATCTGTACTGGTAGTTGATTATGTACTGGTAGTTGATCCTGAATGGTAGTCTGATCCTGTAACTGGTAGTTGATCTCTTGTACTGGTAGTTGATCCTTGGTACTGGTTAGTTGATCCTGTCTGAGTAGTTGATCCTGTACTGGTAGTTGATCCTGTACTGGTAGTTGATCCTGTACTGGTAGTTGTTCCTATACTGGTTGTTCCTGTACTGGTAGTTGATCCTGTACTGGTAGTTGTTCCTGTACTGTTAGTTGTTCCTGTACTTGTTGTTCCTGTACTGGTAGTTGATCCTGTACTGGTAGTTGTTATTGTACTGGAGTTGATACTGTTACTGGTAGTTGAGCATGTACTGGTAGGTTGTTCCTGTACTGTTAGTTGTCTCTTTCCTGTAATTGTTGTTCCTGTACTGGTAGTTGATCCTGTACTGGTAGTTGTTATTGTACTGGTAGTTGATCCTGTACTGGTAGTTGATCCTGTACTGGTAGTTGATCCTGTACTGTTACTTGTTCCTGTACTGGTAGTTGATCCTGTATGGTAGTGATCCGGTACTGAGTAGTGGATCTGTATGGTAGTTGATACTGTACATGGTAGTTGATCTTTACTGGTAGTTGATCATGACTGGTAGTTGTTCCTGTACGTTAGTTGTTCCTGTACTGTTAGTTGATCCTAGTAATGGTGTTGTTCCTTGTCACCTGGTAGTTGTTCCAGAACTGGTAGTTGATCTGTATGTTAGTTGTTCCTGTACTGTTAGAGGAACTGTACTGGTAGTTGTTCCTGTACTGGTAGTTGTTCCTGTACTGGTTGTTGTTCTGTGTCAGTTACTTGTTCCTGTACTGGTTAGTTGATCCTGTACTGGTAGTTGATCCTGTACTCGGATAGTTGTTCTGTACTGGTACAGTAGTGATCTGTTACTGGTGTAGTTGATCCTGTACTGTTAGTTGTTCCTGTACTGTTAGTTGTTCCTGTACTGGTAGTTGATCCTGTACTGTTAGTTGATCCTGTACTGTTAGTTGATCCTGTACTGTTACTTGTTCCTGTACTGGTAGTTGATCCTGTATGGTAGTATGTTCTGTACTGGTAGTTGATCCTGTATTTTAAGGTTGTTCCTGTAGCGTTATTTGTTCCTGTAATGTTAGTTGTTACTGTACTGTTGGTTGTTCCTTACTGTTAGTTGTTCCTGTACTGTTAGTTGATCCTGTACTGTTAGTTGTTCTGTACTGGTTTGTTGTTCCTGTACTGTAGTTGTTCTGTACTGTTAGTGATCATGTACTGTTAGTTGATCCTTGTACTGTTTCTTGTTCCTGTACTGGTGTTGATCCTGTACTGGTTGTTGTCCTGTACTTGTGTTGTTGATCTGTACTGTTATGTTGTTCCTGACTGTTAGGGTTCCTGTACTGTTAGTTGTTCCTGTATGTTGGTTTGATCCTGTACTGTTTTGTTGTTACCTGTACTGTTAGTTGATCCTGTACTGTTAGTTGTTCCTGTACTGGTAGTTGTTCCTGTACTGTTAGTTGATCCTGTACTGTTAGTTGTTCCTGTACTGTTAGTTGTTCCTGTACTGTTAGTTGTTCCTGTACTGTTGGTTGTTCCTGTACTGTTAGTTGTTCCTGTACTGTTAGTTGATCCTGTACTGTTAGTTGATCCTGTACTGGTAGTTGTTCCTGTACTGTTAGTTGATCCTGTACTGGTAGTTGATCCTGTACTGGTAGTTGTTCTGTGTACTGGTAGTTTTTGTTCCTGTATGTTAGTGATCCTGTACTGGTTGTTGTTCTGAACTGGTAGTTGTCTGTACTGTAGTTGATCTGTACTGTTGTTGATCCTGTTTACTGTTAGTTGATCCTGTACTGGTAGTTGATCCTGTACTGGTAGTTGATCCTGCACTGTTAGTTGTTCCTGTACTGTTAGTACAGGAACAACTAACAGTACAGGAACAAATAACAGTACAGGAACAAATAACAGTACAGGAACAACTGTTAGTTGATCCTGAACTGGTAGTTGATCCTGTACTGGTAGTTGATCCTGTACTGGTAGTTGATCCTGTACTGGTAGTTGATCCTGTACTGGTAGTTGATCCTGTACTGGTAGTTGATTATGTACTGGTAGTTGATCCTGTACTGGTAGTTGATCCTGTACTGGTAGTTGATTATGTACTGGTAGTTGATCCTGAACTGGTAGTTGATCCTGTACTGGTAGTTGATCCTGTACTGGTAGTTGATCCTGTACTGGTAGTTGATCCTGTAAGAACATAAGAACATAAGAACGAAGGAACACTGCAGAAGGCCTACTGGCCCATGCGAGGCAGGTCCAAGTCCCTACCGGCTTAAGCCAATGCACCCAACCTAGTCAGGTCAGGTCACATTGACTTAAGGGAGGAACACGGCAACCGACCTGTTAGCACAAGCTATCAGGTCCAACTCACACCCACCCACATCTACTCATGTATTTATCCAACCTATTTTTAAAGCTACACAACGTTCTGGCCTCTTTTAACGGTACTTGGGAGTTTGTTCCACTCATCCCACAACTCTATTACCAAACCAGTACTTTCCTATATCCTCCTGAATCTGAATTTTTCCAACTTAAAACCATTGCTGCGAGTCCTGTCTAGGCTAGATATTTTCAGCACACTATTTACATTCCCCTTTATTTATTCCTGTCTTCCACTTATAAACCTCAATCATATCCCCCCTAATTCTACGTCTTTCTAGAGAGTGCAGTTTCAGGGCCCTTAGTCTATCTTCATAGGGAAGGTTTCTGATACATGGGATCATCTTTGTCATCCTCCTTTGTACATTTTCCAGAGAATTTATATCCATTCTGTAATACGGTGACCAAAACTGTGCAGCATAATCTAAATGAGGCCTAACCAAGGATGTATAGAGTTGAAGAACAACCTGAGGACTCCTATTATTTATGCTTCTTGATAGGGAAGCCAAGGATTCTATTAGCTTTATTTGCGAACACTTATGCACTGTTGTCTTGGTTTCAGATTACTGCTAACCAGAACTCCTAAGTCTTTTTCGCAATCCGTAATATTTAGATCTACATTATTTAGTTTATATGTGGCATGGTTATTGTCCCGTCCAACATTTAGAAACTTTGCATTTGTCTATATTAAACTGCATCTGCCACTTCTCCGACCACTGCATCAGTCTATTCAAATCTTCCTGGAGTGCTCGAATGTCCTCGTCAGAATGAATTCGACGGCCTATTTTGGTGTCATCGGCAAACTTGCCGATGTCGCTCTTTATGCCCTCATCTATGTCGTTTTATGTAGATTGTGAACAGCAGGGGGCCCAACACTGACCCCTGTGGAACACCGCTCGTGACGCTTCCCCCACTCTGATTTCTCCCCATTTATGCAAACTCTCTGCTGCCTATTTGTCAACCATGCCTATATCCAGGAAAAAATTTCTCCTCCTATTCCATGTGCTTTAATTTTCCTCAATAGTCTCTGATTGTGGGACCCTGTCAAAAGCCTTACTGAAGTCCATATACACAATATCATATTCATTACCATGATTTTACCTCCTCAAATACCTTAGTAAAAAAAGTTAATAAATTCGTAAGGCAGGAACGCCCCTTTGTAAAACCATGCTGAGATTCGTTGATTAATTTATGGGTTTTCAGGTGGCTACGAACTGCCTCGGCAATTATTGATTCCATAAATTTTCCCCCTATGGAGGTTAGGCTTATTGGTCTATAGTTCGAAGCTAAGGACCTGTCACCTGTTTTTTAAAATAGGTATCACATTTGCCATTTTCCACTTATCTGGCACCATGCAGTTTGTAGTGATATGTTGAAAAGATTAGCCAAAGGTGTGCTAAGCTCCTCTTTACATTCCTTTAGAACCCTTGCATACAGTTCATCAGGGCCTGGGGATTTGTTAGGTTTTAATTTATCTATTTGCCTAAGGACCATGTCACTTGTGACCCTAATCGTGCACAGTTTATTATCGTCCTGTTCTACATAATTTATTTTATTTTCTGGAATATCGCTGGTATCCTCCTGTGTAAAAACTGAGAGGAAGTATGTGTTAAAAATTCTACACATTTCCTTATCACTGTCAGTGATATGTACTGGTAGTTGATCCTGTACTGGTAGTTGATCCTGTACTGGTAGTTTTTTTGGATATTTACTGTTTTTTTTTTTTTTTATTTGTTGGACCTGAAAATTTGGCAAAAAAAAAACGGAAGGGCCCCCCCGGGGGGGCGTCCCAAAAAAAAGGGGGAAAAAAAAACGGGGGTTAAACCCCCTTTAAAAAAAACCCCCAAAAACCCTTTAAAAAAAAAAACCCCCCTGGGGGGAAAAAAATTTTTTAAAAAAAAAAATTTGGGAAAAAAACCCCCCCAAAAAAAAACTTTTGGGGGGAAAAAACCCGGGGAAAAAGGGGAAAAAAAAAAAAAAAAAATTTTAAAAAAGAATTTTTCCCCCCAAAAAAAAAGGGGAAAAAAGGGGGGAAAAAAAAAAAACCCCCTTTTCCAAAAAAGGGGGAAACCCATTTGGAAGGAAAAAAAAAAATTTTCCCCCAAAAAAAAAATTTTTAAAAAAAAGGGGGGGGGCCCCCCCGCGGAAAAAAAAAAAAAAACCCCCAAAAAAAAGGGCCCCTTTAAAAAAAAAAAAAAAAAAAAGGGGGGGGGCCCCCCCCAAAAAAAAAAGGGGTTTTTGGGGTTTTTGGGGAAAAAAAATTTTTGGCGAAAAAAAAAAATTTTTTTTTTTTCCCCCCCCCCCTTTTTTTTAAAAAAAAAACCCAAAAAGGGGAAAAAAAAGGGCGGAAAAATTTTTTTTTTTTTTTAAAAAAAAAGGGGCCAAAAAAAAAATAAAAAAAAAAAAAACCCCTTAAAAAATTTTTTTTTTTTTTAATTTTTTAAAAAATTTTTTTTTAAAAAAAAAATTTTAATTTAAAAATTTTTTTCCTTTTTAAAATTTTTTTTTTAAAAAAACCCCGGGGTTTTTTTTCCCCAAAAAAACCTTTTGGGGGGGGTTTTAAAAAACCCCCCAAAAAATTTTGGGGGTTTTTTTTTTAAAAAAAAAATTTTTTTGGGGGGCCCTTTTTAAAAAAATTTCTTTTTGGGGGGGGTTTTTTTTTTTTAAAAAAGGGGTTTTCCCTTTTTTGGGGGGTTTGGGGTTTTTTGGGTTTTTTTTTTAAAATTTTTTTGGGGGCGAAGCCCCTTTTGGTTTTTTTTAAAAAGGGGTTTTTTTGGGGGGGGGTTGGGGGGTTTTTTTAAAAAAGGGGGGTTTTTTGGGGGGGGGGAAAAAGGGAATTTCCCCCTAGTTAAAAAGGGGGGCCAAAAATTCCCCAAAAGGGGGAAAAACAAAAAAAGGGGGGCCCCCTTTTAAAATTTTTTTTTTAAAAATTTTGGGGGGTTTTTTTTAAAAACGGGGGGGGAAAAAATCTAATTTTTGGGGAAACCCCCCTCCCCCTTCTTTTTTTTAAAAAGGCGTTTTTGAATTTTTAAAAATTTTTTTTTCCCCCCGGGGGGGAAAAATTTTTTTGGGGGGTTTTTTTTTGGAAAAGGGTTTAAATCCCGCTCCTTTAAAATTTTGGGGTTTTCGGGCAGGGGTTTGAAGTTTTAAATGTAGTATTTGGGAGTGAGTCAGTCAGCCCCTAGCCCTTTGATCGTACGGGTCTTCGGCAAAAGTAAAGTCTGACTATAAAGTAGTTGATTGGGTCAGTGGGTCCAGTTTCTGACTCATTTAGGGTTTCTTCTGGCAGAGCGGGAAGTCGGGGGACTATGAAGTGGGTTGAGTGGTCAGTAAGCTCCTAGCCGGGACTCATAGGGGGTTTTTTTGGGCAGAGCGGGGAAAAGTCTGACTTTTGGAAGTTTTGGGTGGTCATTCAGCCCCTAGCTTTTGGACTGGGTTTAGGGTTTTTTCTGGCAGGCTAAAAGTCGGGCTAGGGTAGTATTTTGAGTGAGTCGGGCCCAAGCTCCTAGCTCGGGCCCCAGTAGGGTTTTTTGGGGGCCCAGGGGGTGAAGCCCTTTCTATAAAAGTAGTTGGGGGGAAAGGTTCGTCAGCCCCTGGCTCTGACTCAGTACGGGTCTTCGGGGAAAGAGCGGGAAAGTTGCTTTTTAAAAAGTAGTTGGTGAGTCAGTCAGCTCCTAGCTCTGACTTTTTTAGGGTCTTCTGGCAGAGCTGAAGTCATACTAGGGAATTTGTTGGGTGAGTCTTTGCCCCCTGGGCTCGGGACTCAGTTTAGGGTTTCGGGCCCGAGCTGAAGTTGACTATAAAAGTATTTGGGAGTGATTTCAGTCAGCTCCTAGTTGCTGGGTTTACGGTTTTTGGGCAGAGCTGAAGTCAAAATATAAAAAGTAGTTGTTTTGGAGTCAGTAGCCCCTAGCTCTGACTCGTAGGGGGTTTTTTTGGGCAGAGCTGAATTTCTGATATGTAGTAGTTGATTTGATTTAAATTTCAGTCCAAAGTTCGGGCTCAGTACGGGTTTTTGGCAGAGTAAAGGGTTGGGATTTTTGAAAGAAAGTTGATTTGGTCAGTCAGCTCCTAGCTTTTGACTCATTTAGGGGTTTCTTCGGGCAGAGCTGAAGCTGACTATGTGTGTTGGTGATTTGGGTTTCAGCCCTAGCTCTGACTCAGTACGGGTCTTCTTGGCCAGAGCTTGAAGTCTGACTATGTAGTAGTTGGTGGGGTTTCAGTAAAGCCCCCGGGCCTCGGGACTAAATTTAAGGGTCTTCTGGCAGAGCTAAAGTCGGGAATTGTGTAGTTGGGGTTGGTCAGTCACCCTTTTAACCCTCGGGGACTCGGGTAGGGTTTTCCGGCAGGCTAAATTTTTGGACTTTGAAGTAGTTGATTTTGAGTCGGGTAAAGCCCTAGTCGGGACTCAGTACGGGTTTTTCGGGGAAAGAGCTAAAGGGTTCGGGGAAAAGTAGTAGTTGAGTGGGGGTCATTTCAGCCCCCTAGTCTGCCCTCAGTACGGGTCTTCTGGCGAGCTAAAGTTAAATTTTTTGTAGTATTTGGAGTGAGTCTGTCGGGCCCCCTAGCTCGGGGACTCAGTAGGGTCTTCGGGCAGAGCTGAAGTCTGGACTATTTTGTAGTTAAAGGGGTATTTTTTGCCCCTTTGGCTCTGCCCTCCAGTACGGGTTTCGGGGCCGAGCTGAATTTGGGCTATGGTGGGGTTGAGTGAGTCAGTCAGTTTCCTACCCTTTTGCCCGGGGTTACGGGTCTTCTGGCAGGGGCTAAAAGTCTAAATATGAAAGTAGTTGAGTGAGTCAGGCCCCTAGTTTCTAAACTCGTACGGGGTCTTCGGGCCCGAGCTAAGCCCGGGGATTTGTAGTATTTGAGGGGAGGAAAGTCAGTCCTAGCTCGACCGGTTAGGGTTTTTTGGGCCCAGAGTTTGAAGTCTGGACTTGTATTTAAGTTGAGTGGTCAGTCAGTTTCCTAGCTCTGCCCTCAGTACGGGTCTTTTTGGCAGAGTAAAAGCCCTGACTATAAAGTAGTTGAGTAAAGTAAATTTCAGTCCTGGGCTCTGACTCAGAAACGGGTTTTTCTGGCAGGTGAATTTGGGGCTATGTAGTTTTTGAGTGAGTCGTCAGCCCCTAGTTTCTGACTCAGAAAGGGGGGTTTTGGCGAGCTGAAGTCGGACTATTTTTAGTAGTTGATTTTGAGTCAGTCAGCCCCAAACTCTGGCTCATTTGGGGTCTTCTGGCAGAGCAAAAAATTTCTGACTATGAAGTAGTTGAGTGAGTAAAGTCGTTTCCTGGGCCTTTGATCGGGTACGGGTCTTCGGGAAAAGCTGAAGTTTGACTAGGTAGTATTTTGAGTGGGTCAGTAAAGGCCCCCCTAGTTTCTAACTGGGTACGGGTCTTCAACCCCAAAGCTCCTAGTTTAAAACAAAAAACTTTAAAAAAAGTCTTCCCTTTGCCTTTTGTTTTGGTTTAAATTTCATGTCACTTATAAAAGGGAAAAAACTATTTCTTTTTCCCCTAACCTTTTAAAAAAAGGACTAGATTTTTAAATTAAAATTTTATTGTATTTTGAGTTTTTGGGAACGTAAGTTTTGGGTTTTTGCTGTTTTAGTTTTTTCCCACTTAAAATTTTGTTTGTGGTTTTTTTAACACAAACCCAAAAAACCCCCCCCGAAGTTTAAAAAAAATTGGTAAAAAAATAAAACTAAAAAAAACCCAAATGGAGTTTTTTGGGGCCCCCTATTTTTACGGTAAAGGGTTTAAAGGGTCGTAAAAAACATGGTAGCTCAGCCTGACTTTAGGGATTTGCATTTGGGTTTAGTGCAGGAAAGGGAGTGATGGGAGGGAGGGTAATATACCCTTAAAAAACCTTGTTTTCAAAAGTACCTGTGTTTTATTCCACTGTTGGGGGTGGCATCCTGCCGGGGATGGGAGGGGGGAAAATTTTAAAATCTTAACCTAGTGTTTTATTCCATTTTTGGGGGTTTGGCCCAACCGGGGCAGGATGGGGAGGGGGGGGGTAATATATCTTACCCTAGTGTTTTATTCCACTGTTGTGGGGTGCACCCGGGCCCAGGGGGGAGGGGGGGGGTTTAATTATTTTAAAACCTAGTGTTTTTTTCCCAATGTTGTGGGTGGCATCCGGGCGGATGGGGGGGGGGGGTAATAAAATCTTACACCTAGTGTTTTTTTTCCCATGTTGTGGGTTGGGGCCACCCGGGCAGGAATGGGGGGGGGGGTTTAATTTTAAATTTTTACCCCTTTAGTGTTTTTTTCCACTGGGGGTGGGGGAAAACCCTTTGGCGGGATGGGGGGGGGGAAATTAAAATCTTACCCCTAGTGTTTTTTTCCCACTGTTGGGTTTTGGAAAACCCTGGCAGGATGGGAGGGGGGGTAATATATCTTACACCTAATGTTTTTTTTTCCACTGGTGGGGGGGATCCTGGCGGGAAATGGGAGGGGGGGGAAAAATTTTAATTCTTACCCCTATTTGTTTTTTTCCCCACTGTTGGGGGTTTGGGCTTCCTGGGGGGATGGGGGGGGGGGGTAAATACCCTTAAAACCTAGTGTTTTTTTTCCCCACTGTTGGGGTTTGGCATCCTGGCGGAGGGGAGGGGGGGGGGGGTTTAATTATCAAAAACCCCTGGGGGTTTTTTTCCCATTTTTTTTGGGGGGTTGGCCCCCTGGCAGGATGGGAGGGGGGTAATATATCTTAAAACCAGTGTTTTTTTCCCCGGGTTGGGGGTTTGGCCCCTTCCGGGCCCGGAGGGGAAAGGGGGGTTTTTAATTTATTTTTTCCCTTTAGTGTTTTTTTTCCCATGTTTTGGGTGGAAACCCTGGCGGATGGGAGGGGGGGGAAATTTTATTTTTTTTAAACCTATTTTGTTTTTATTCCCTTTTTGTGGGGGGATCCTGGCAGGATGGGGGGGGGGGGAAAATATATTTTACACCTAGTGTTTTTATTCCACGGGTTGGGGGGTGGCCCCTGGCAGGATGGGGGGGGGGTAATGGTTTTTCTTACACCTAGGTTTTTTTCCCAATGTTGTGGGGGGGCCATCCTGGCAGGATGGGAGGGGGGGTAATATATCTTACACCTAGTGTTCATAAGTACCGTGTTTTATTCCACTGTTGTGGGTGGCATCCTGGCAGGATGGGAGGGGGGGTAATATATCTTACACCTAGTGTTTTATTCCACTGTTGTGGGTGGCATCCTGGCAGGATGGGAAGGGGGGGGTTTAAAATATATCTTACCCTAGTTTTTTTAAATTTCCACTTTTGGGTTTGGGGTGGCACCCGGGGCCAGGTTGGGAAGGGGGGAAATTTATATCTTCCCCAATTTAGTTTTCTTTCCCTGTTGTGGGTGGCTTTCCTGGCAGGATGGGAGGGGGGGGTAAAAATATCTTAAAACCTAGTGTTTTATTCCACTGTTGGGGGGTTTGGCACCCGGGCCGGTTGGGGGGGGAGTGGTTTAATATATTTACCCCTATTTGTTTTATTTCCACTGTTGTGGGGGGGCATCCTGGCCGGATGGGAGGGGGGGAAATTTTAAAAATTTAAACCTAGGGGTTTTTTTCCCACTGTTGTGGGGGGGCCTCCTGGCAGGATGGGAGGGGGGGTAATAATTTACACCTATTGTTTTTTTTCCACTGTTGTGGGTGGGCACCCCTGGCAGGATGGGGGGGGGGGGTGGTAATATTTTCTTACACTTTAGGGGTTTTTTTTCCCCACTTTTGGGGGGTTTGGCACCCTGGAAGGATGGGAGGGGGGGAAATTTTTATTTTAAAAACCCTAGTTTTTTAAATTCCCAAATGTTGTGGGGTTGGGCCATCGGGGCAGGTTGGGGGGGGGGGTTTAATTTATCTTACCCCTTTAGTGTTTTTTTCCCACGGGTTTTGTGGGTTTTTGGCCCATCCGGGCGGGGATGGGGGGGGGGTTTAAGGGGGTATTTCCCACCTGGGTGTTTTTTTCCACTTTTTGTGGGGGCTTCCTGGCGGGAGGGGAAAGGGGGGGGAAATTTATATCTTACCCCTAGTGTTTTTTTTCCACTTTTTGGTGGGGGGCCCCATCCTGGCAGGATGGGAGGGGGGGGGTACCCCCTGGCAGGATGGGGGGGGGGGTTTTTTTTTCCTGGCAGGATGGGAGGGGGGGTATCCGGGCGGAGGGGGAGGGGGGGTTTGCCCTTTGGCAGGATGGGGGGGGGGGGAATCCGGGGGGGGGTTGGGAGGGGGGGGTACCCTGGGCAGGATGGGAGGGGGGTATCCTGGCAGGATGGGAGGGGGGGTTACCCTGGCAGGATGGGGGGGGGGGGTTTTCCCGGGGGCCAAGGAGGGGGGGGGGGGGTATCCTGGCAGGATGGGAGGGGGGGGAAACCCTGGCGGGATGGGGGGGGGGGGGGTTATCCGGGCCCGGGGATGGGAGGGGGGGTTTTTTCCTGGCAGGAGGGGGGATGGGGGGAAATCTGGCAGGAGGGGAGGGGGGGGTATTTCCGGGGCGGATGGGAGGGGGGTTATCCTGGAAAGGATGGGGGGGGGGGGTTATCTGGCGGATGGGGGGGGGGGGTTTCCGGGCAGGATGGGGGGGGGGTAAATATATTTTTCACCTATTTGTTTTTTTTCCCAAATGTTGTGGGGGGCACCCGGGCCCAGGATGGGGGGGGGGGAGGGGGTTAATATTTTCTTACACCTAGTTTTTTTATTCCCTTTGTGGGTGGCACCCGGGGGCAGGAGGGGGGGGGGGGGTTAATATATTTTCCCCTATTTGTTTTTTTCCCACGTTGGGGGTGGCTTTCCGGGCCCAGGATGGGAGGGGGGGTTTTTTTTAAAAAAACCTTACATTTGGGTTTTTTTTCCACTGTTGTGGGGGGGCACCCGGGCCGGAATGGGAGGGAAAGGGTTTTTTAAAATCTTACCCCTTTGTGTTTTTTTCCCCACTGTTGGGGGTGGCTTTCCTGGCGGGGATGGGGGGGGGGGGGGTAATTTATTTTAAAACCCCTAGTTTTTTAAATTCCACTTTTGGGGGGTTGGCACCCGGGGGGCAGGATGGGGGGGGGGGTAAATATCTTAAAACCTAGTGTTTTATTCCATTTGTTGTGGGGGGGCCATCCTGGAGGAGGGAGGGGGGGGTAATATATCTTCCACCTAGTGTTTTATTCCATTTTGTGGGGGGCCCACCCCTTGGGAGGATGGGAGGGAGGGTAATTTTATTTAAACCCCTAGGTTTTTATTCCCACTGTTGTGGGTGGGCTCCGGGCAGGATGGGGGGGGGGGGGTTTAATATATTTTTACACCTAGGTTTTATTTCCACTGTTGGGGGGGTTGGAAATCCTGGCAGGATGGGAGGGGGGGGGTAATATATCAAACCACCTAGTGTTTTTTTTTCCACTGTTGGGGGGTTGGCATCCTGGCGGGGAGGGGGGGAGGGGGGGTAATATATTTTTAAAACCTAGTGTTTTATTCCCACTTTTTGTGGGGGGGCCTTTTCCTGGCGGGGATGGGGGGGGGGGGGAAATTTTATTTTTAAAAACCTAGTGTTTTATCCACGGGTTTTTGGGGGTTGGCTTTCCTGGCGGGAAAGGGAGGGGGGGTAATAAAAATCTTACCCCAAGTGTTTTATTCCCCTGTTGGGGTGGCATCCGGGGAGGATGGGGGGGGGGGGATCCTGGCAGGATGGGAGGGGGGGGAATCCTGGCAGGTTTGGGAGGGGGGGAGGTTTATCCTGGAAAGGGGGGGAGGGGGGGGGGGGAAAACCCTGGCGGGAGGAGGGGGGGGGGGTATCCTGGCAGGTTGGGGGGGGGGCTATCCTGGCAGGGGGGAAAGGGGGGGTACCCTGGCGGATGGGGGGGGGGGTTTTCCTGGCAGGATGGGGGGGGGGGTTTCCTGGCAGGATGGGGGGGGGGGGTTTTATCCGGGAAGGATGGGAAAAGGGGGGGTTTAATATATTTTTCCCCTATTTGTTTTATTCCACTGTTGTGGGGGGGGCACCCCGGGGCAAGGGGGGGAAAGGGGGTTTTTAAAATTATCTTCCCCTAGTTTTTTTTTTTAAACTGTTGTGGGTGGCATCCGGGCAGGTTTGGGAGGGGGGGGAAATTATTTAAAACCTTGTGTTTTTTTCCCAAATTTTTGGTGGGTGGAAATCCTGGCGGATGGGGGGGGGGGGGGGTACCCTGGCAGGTTGGGAAAGGGGGGGTTTACCCTGGGGGAGGGGAGGGGGGAGGGGGGGCGGGGGGAACCGGAATGGGAGGGGGGGTAATCCTGGCAGGAGGGGAAAGGGGGGGTGGGTTTTCCTGGAAGGATGGGAGGGGGGTTTTTCCCTGGCAAAGGGAAGGGGGGGGGGGGGGGTTACCCCTGGCAGGAGGGGGAGGGGGGGGGGGGGTTATTCCTGGAGGGATGGGAGGGGGGGGTATCCTGGCAGGGGGAGGGGGGGGGGGGTATCCTGGCAGGAGGGGGGGGGGGGTTTATCCGGGCCCGGAGGGGGGGGGGGGGTTTTCCGGCCCCAGGGATGGGAGGGGGGGTACCCCCTGGCAGGATGGGATGGGGGGTACCGGCGGATGGGGGGGGGGGTTTTACCCTGGAGGTTGGGAGGGGGGGGTACCCGGGGCCAGGGTTGGGAGGGGGGGGTTTTCCAAAGGGGGAGGGGAGGGGGGGTTTTAACCCGGGGCAGGATGGGAGGGGGGGTAATATATCTTCCTAATGCCGGGTTTGTAATGATAATAAAACAGCCCCTTTTAAGACAAACCCTTGAAAAAAAACAAAAAAAAACAGTTATTTTAAAAGGATGAACCTTGAAAAAAACAAAAAAACAGCACTTTTAAAAGACTGAACCTTGAAAAACAAAAATAACACCCCATTTTTAAAGAGGGAACCCTTGAAAAAAACCCCAAAAATAACAGCACTTTTAAAGACTAAACCCTTGAAATAAAACAGAAAAACCCCGCCCCTGAAAAGGGATTTAAAACCTTTTAAAATTAACAGAAAAAAAACACCCACGGGTTAAAGCCCGAACCTTGAAAAAAAAACAGAATAACACCCACGGGTTAAAGGGGAATAAACCCTTGAAATAACGGGGGAATAACTTTTATGTTAAGATTTGAAACCTTAAAATTTTACAAAATTAACAGCATTTTAAAAGATAAACCTTGAAAATAACAAAATAAAAAACCCAGGGTTAAAAGATTTGGAACCCTTTGGGAAATAAAAAATTTAAACTTTTAACTGTTAAGACTAAACCCTTGAAATAACAGAATAACAACACTTTTAAAGGGAGGGGAACCTTGAAAAAAAAACAGAAAAACACCCCACTTTTAAAAGGACTAAACCCTTTTAAAAATAAAACGGGAATAACGGGGCCACTTTTAAAAGACTAAAAACTTGGGAAATTTAAACGGGAAAAACAGTACTTTTTTGGGGCCCAATTTTGGGAAAATAACAAATAACAGAAATTTTAAAAGACTGAAAAACCCTTTTGAAATAACAGAAAAAACAGTATGTTAAGATTTCAACTTTGAAAAAAAAACGGGAAATTTAACAGTACTTTTAAGACTCAACTTTGGAAAAAACAGAAAAAACGCACGGGAAAGGGGTTTTCAATTTTAAAAATAACAGAAAAAAACGCACTTTTAAAGGGACTAAAAATTTTGGAAATAAAAAGAAAAAACCCAGTACTTTTGGGCCCTCAATTTTTTAAATTAAAACAGAAAAAACAGCACTGGGGTTTAGAAAAAAAAAAACAAATGATCCGAACCCTTGTGGTAAAAAAAAGTTTGGGGTTTTGAAAAAGCTGGGGTTTTTGAACAGCTGTGGTAAAAACAGCTGTGGTAGAACGGCTGTGGCAGAAACAGTGTGGTGGGGAACAGCTGGGGTAGAACAGCTGGGGTTTTAAAAACAGTTTGGGGTTAAAAAAAAAAGCTGGGGTTTTAAAAAAACAGTGTGGCAGAAAAAAGCGGGTTGGGAAAAATTTGTTTATTTCGGCGTGGTAAAAAAAACAGCTGGGGTTTAAAAACAGAAAGGCTCCGAGCTGTGGTTAAAAAACAGCTGGGGGTTAGAAAAAAGCTGGATTTAGAACAGCAGTCCGAGCTGTGGTAAACAGCTGTTTTTTAAAAAACCAGCTGTGGTAGAACAGGCAGCCCCCGAGCTGTGGAAAAAAAACAGCTGGGGTTTTAAAAAACAGAAAGCCCCCGAGTTTGGGGTTTAAAAAACAGCTGTGGTGAAAGCTGGGGGCGGGAAACAGCAGTTCGACCCGTGGTAGAACAGTGTGGTTTAAAAACGGGCCTGTGGCAAAAACAGCGGTGGCAGAACGCTGTGGTAAAAAAAGCTGGGGGCAGAAGAAGCAGGCCCCGGCTGGGAAAGGAAAACAGCTGTGGTAGAACAGGGTTTTGGGGCCCAGAAAAAGGGTGTGGTTAAAAACCCGCGGGGGGGCCAGAAAAAAAAGGCAGCCCCAAAGCTGTGGTAAAAGCTGGGGTTTAAAAAAAGCGGGGGTGCGGGAAAAAACAGTGTGGTAAAAACAGCTGGGGTTTAGAAACAGCTGGGGGTTAAAAAAACCCCTTTTGGTTTAAACCAGCTGGGGTTTGAAAAAGAGCTCCCGAGCTGTGGTTAAAAACCGGGCTGTGGTAGAAAAAAAAAAGTGTGGTAGAACAGCTTTTTTGGTTAAAAACGCGGGGTTTTGAACAGCACCCCCGGTGTGGAAAGAACAGCTGTGGTAAAAAACAGCTGTTTTTTAAAAACAGCAGCTCCGGCTGGGGTTTGGGAAACAGTGTGGTTAAAAAAAGCTGGGGGTAGAACGGCTGTGGTAAACAGCTGTGGTGGGAAAAGCAGCTCCGAAATTTTAAAAGATGTACACGCTGAAAAAAAATCTTTGGGGAATCTTGTTTAAAGCGGGACCCCCACTTTAAAAATTTTAATTTTTTTCCCTTTTGTAAATCGTTTAGGAAAAATTGGGGACAATTTTCGGGGTTTATTATTGTTACTTGTGGGACCCTGATCTTTGGGGGGGGACCCGCTTTTAACCTTACTTATGACTCCCCGTTTTCCTTTTTTTCCTTGTTTTTTTCAGTTGGAGCTAAAATGTTGAGGTTTTTCCAACCAATTTGAACTTGTGGGTTAAAAATTTTGTCTTTTAAAGGTTCATTTTTTTTCGGAATGTCAAGAAAAAACTTGATATTTTGTCTTGGGGTTTTAGTGGGGGCTTTTGAAAAAAATGCAGTTTTTTAAAAACGGGCTTTTTAAATTTAGTCCGGCGGGTGAAAAGTGGGGTCAAAAAAGGTTTTGAGTGGGGGGTGGGGGGTTCAAAAAACCAAACAGAAAGGTCAGTCAGGTGAGTGGGAGGGGGGGAGGTCAAAAAAAACAACAGTAGGTCATTTAAAGGTTTGAGTGGGGGGGGTTTGGGAGGCCCAACCCAAAAACCCATTTGGGGGCCCCGTCAGGTGAGGGGGGAGGGTTGGGGGGAAAAAAACCAAAAGTAGGTCAGTCTTTTTGGTGGGAGGGGGGGAAAGGGTCAACAAAAAACATTTGGTCATTTAAGGTGAGTGGGGGGGTTTGGGAGGTCAACAAAAAACATTTAGGTAAAGTCAGGTGAGGGGGGAGGGTGGGGGGTTTCAACAAAAAACGTGGGTTTCGGGTTCAGGTAAAGTGGGAGGGTGGGAGGTCAAAAAAACATTTAAGGTCATTTCGGGTTTGAGTGGGAGGGTGGGGGGGCAACAAAAAAACATTTGGTTTCAGCCCAGGTGAGGGGGGGGAGGGGGGGGGAGGTAAAAACAAAAAACCCAGTAGGTCGGGTCAGGTGAGTGGGGGGTGGAGAGGTCAACAAAAAAACGGGTGGGTCGGGTCAGGTGAGTGGGAGGGTGGGGGGGTTCAAAACAGTAGGTCATTTCGGGTTGAGGGGGGAGGGTGGGAGGTCAAAAAAACAGTGGGTTTCAGTCAGGTGAGGGGAGGGGGGGGTTTAAAACAACATTTAGGTCATCAGGTGAGGGGGGGAGGGTGGGGGGGGTTTTCAACAAAAAAACCATTTGGCCCCATTTCAGGTGGGGAGGGGGGGAGGGTAAAACAAAAAAAAAGTGGGTTTCAGTCAGGTGAGTGGGGGGTGGGAGGTCAAAAAAACAGTAGGTAAAGTCAGGTGGGGGGGGGGGGTGGGGGGTTTAAACAACAACAGTAGGTCAGTCAGGTGATGGGAGGGTGGGGGGCAACACCAACAGTGGGTCAGTCGGGTTTTGGGGTGGGAGGGGGGGGGAGGTCAACAACAACAGTGGGGTCGGGTCAGGTGGGTGGGGGGGTGGGAGGCCCAACAAAAACATTTAAGGCCCAATTTCCAGGTGAGTGGGGGGGTTTGGGGGGGTTAAACCCAAAAAAAACAAGTGGGGTCGTAGGTGAGGGGGGAGGGGGGGGGGAGGGTCCAACAGTAGGTCAGTCAGGTGAGTGGGGGGGGTTTGGGGGGGTAAAAAAAAGGGTAGGTCAGTCGGGTTTGGTGAGGGGGGAGGGTGGGAGGTCAAAAAACCCCAACCCAGTGGTTTTCGTAAGGTGAGTGGGGGGGTTTGGGGAGGTCAAAAACGGGTTGGTCAGTCAGGTAGTGGGGGGTGGGGGGTTTCAACAAAACAAAATTTAGGTAAAGTCAGGTGGTGGGGGGTGGGGGTAAAACACCAACGGGTAGGAAAAAACAACGCAAAAAAAAATTAGCCACGTTTTTCTGCAGCTTTCCCAAAAGCAGCGAAAACCCCAGCTTTGGGGAAAAAGGCAGCGGGTAACAGCGCTTTCAAAAACCCGCATTTAAAACAGCGGGCTTTTCAAAAACCCACCCAGTAACAGCAGCATTAAAAAGCAGCAGAAAAAGGGCCGGGCATTCAAAAAGGCGGGCAGTAACAACCCACATTCAGAAGGCAGCAAAAACACCCAGCATTCGGGAAGCAGAAAAGCAGTAACAGCGGGCATTCCCGGGAAAACCCAAGCAGAGAAAACGGGGCAGCATTCAAAAAGAAAGGCAGTAACAGCAGCATTCGGGAAGCGGGCAGAAAACCAGCAGCTTTCGAAGCAGCAGTAACACCCACCCATTCAAAAGGGCACCCGGGTAACGGAATTTTCAGAACCCACCCAGTAACAGCAGCTTTTTCAGAAACCCCGGAAAAGAAACAGCAGTTTTTCAAAAAAGCAGCAGTAAAACCCCAGCTTTAAAGGGAACCCAGAAAGAAACAGCAGTTTTCCAAAAGCAGCAGAAAACGGCCGCTTTCAGAAGAAAAGCGCAGTAACAGCAGCATTCAGAAGCGGGCAGAAAACACCCAGATTAAAGACCCAGCAGAAAACAGCAGCATTCGGAAAGGGCAGAAAAACAGCGGGCTTTCAAAAGCCCCAGTAACAGCAGCATTCAGAAGCACAAAAAAAGTAACAGCAGCATTCGGGAAGCAGAAAGAAAACAGCGCTTTTCAGAGGCAGTTTAAAAAGCACCCATTCAAAAGGCAGAAGTAACAGCGGCATTCAAAAGCAGAAATTTTAAAAAGCAGCATTCAAGAAAGCTGAAATAAAAAGCAGCTTTCAGAAGAAACCCGAAACAGCAGCATTCAAAAAGCAGCAGAAAAACAGCAGCTTTTCAAAAAGCAGCAGCGAAAAAACACCAGCATTCAGAAAGCGCAGAAAATCAGAAATTAAAGAAGCGGGCATTTAAAACCCAGCATTCAAAAAAAGCGGGCGGGTAAAAAAAGGCAGCTTTCGAAGCAGCAGTAACAGCGCATTCGGGAAGCAGCAGAAAACAAGGCATTTCAGAAGCAGCGCAGAAAAAAGAAAGCATTAGAAGCAGCAGAAAACACCCAAGCATTAAGAACCCACCCCGTAACGCACCCATTCAAAAAGCAGCGTAAAAAGCAGGCATTTCGGGAAAAGGCAGCAGTAACAGCAGCATTTAAGAAGGGAGCACCCAAGAAAACAGCAGCATTCAAAAGCAGAAAGAAAAACAGCAGCATTCGGAAGCAGCAAAAACGGGCCAGCATGCAAAAGGGCAGCAGTAACAGAAGCATTCAAAAGCAGCAGTAACGGCAGCTTTTCGGGAAGCAGAAAGTAACGGGCAGATTCAGAAGCGGGCATTTTAACGAAAGCATTCAGAAGCAGCAGTAATCCCCCCAAAATTAAAGGAAGCGGCAGTAACAGCGGGCTTTCCCCAAGCAGCGAAAAACAGCAGCTTTTCAGCCCAAAGGCAGCAGTAACACCCAAAGCAATTTAAGATGCACCCGGAAACAGAAAGAAATTTCAGAACTGCGGTAAACAGAAGTTTCAAAAGCAGCAGTAACAGCAGCTTTTCAAAAAGCGGCACCCAAAGTAAAAACCCAGCTTTAAAGAAGCAGCAGTAACGGGAAAGGCATTCAAAAAGCACCCAGAAAACCAGCAGCATTCAGAAAAGCAGCGTAACAGCAGCTTTTTCAGAAGTGCGGGCAAAACGCAGCTTTCAGAAGCAGCATTTAACAGCGCTTTTCAGGAAAGCAGAAAACAGCAGCATTCAGAAGCACCCCAAGAAAACAGAAAGCATTCAGAGCGCTTAACACCCAGCATTCGGGAAAGCGCAGAAAACACCCCAGCATTCAGAAGAAAAGCAGAAAACCAGCACCCCTTCAAAGGGCAGCAGAAAAACAGAAAGCTTTAAAGAAGACAGCATTTAAAACAGCAGCATTCGAAGCAGCGGGAAAAAACAGAAAGGGCTTTTCAGAAGCAGCGGAAAGTAAAAAGCAGCATTCAGAAGGCGGGGGCCCCCCCCCAGAAAAAACAGCACCCAATAACAGCAGCAAAACAGCAGCATTTAAAGCAGCAGTAACGCAGCGAAAACAGCAGCATTTAACAGGGGGGCAGAAAACAGCAATAGGTAACAGAAACCCATTTAACAGCTGAAACAGAAAAGGCCAGTAAAAAGCAGCAGTAACAGCAGCAGAAAAACGGGCAGCAGTAAAACCCGCGGGAAAAACCGGGCATTAACGCAACTCGGAACGGGCGCATTTAACAGCGCATTTAAAACAGCGCATTAACAGAAACCCGGGAAACAGCGGGCAGTAACAGCAGCAGAAAAAGCAGAGTAACAGCAGCATTTAAAAAAGAAAGATTCAAAAAGCGGGCAGCGGGGTAACAGCAAGAAGAAAAACCAGCAAAAGTAAAAAGCAGCAGTAAACGAAAGCAGTAACAGGGGGCAGAAAACACCCAAGGCAGAAACGCGCAGTAAACAGCAAGAAGTAACAGCAAAACTTCAGAACCCCCACCCATTAACAGCAGCAGTAACGCAGCAGTAAAGCAGCAGAAAACAGCAGCAGAAAAAGCGCAGAAACCCCCAGCAGTAAAAGCAGCATAACAGCACCCAGAAAAAACAGCAGCCATTAACCCCCACCCTTTAACCCCAGCAGAAAAAAGCAGAAAGTAACGCAGCGGAAATCAGCGGGCAAAAAAAACAGCAACAGTAACAGAAAGCAGTAAAAAAGAAAGCAGAAACCCCCCCAGCAGAGTACAGCAACAGAAAACACGCAGAAAAAAAGAAAGCAGAAAACAGAAACCCAGAAAACAGCAGCAGTTCCCAAGCAACCACCCCCCCCCCTCCCCCCCCCCCCCCCCTTCCCCCTGAAGCCGCTCCCGTAAAAAGCAGCAGAAACAGCAGCAGTAAAGCACCAGTAAAAAACCCAAAGCTTTTAAAAAGCGGGGAAAGAAAAACCAGCACCCCAACCCCCCAAACCCCCCCCAGAAAACCAAGCAGCAGTAAAAGCAGCAGAAACGAAAACCCAGAAAAACGGGCAGCAGAAAAGGGGCAGCATTTAAAACGGGCGGGAAAGTAACACCCAGCAGAAAACCAGCAGAAAGAAAACAGAAAGCGAAAACGCCCCGGTAACAGCAGAGTTAACCCAGAAAGCATAAAACGGGGCCAGAAAACCAGCAGTAACAGCAAGCAAGATTACTGCCGCTTTTAAACAGCACCCCAGAAACCCGCAAAAGTCAGACAGCAGCGAACAGCAGCAGCGGGTTTTTAAAATAGAGTTTGCTGTGCTGAAGTTTCAAATATTTGGGGGCCCCAAAAAAAGTAAATGGGAAATTACCCAAAAAATTTTACAAAAAAAATTACTTTTTGCCCAGGGGACTGGATTTCAATGGCATTTGGGTAAAAGTGGTTTTGACACTTGTTGTTGAAGAAACCTTGCTGCTGATAGAACACTTTAATTCCATAAATTTGTAGTGGAAAGGGCCCTACCCCGTGGCACTTTTTAAAATTTTGGTTTTGACACTTGTGTGAATAGAAAAAACATTGCGGGCATAGCCTTGCTTCCTGAGGGAAAAAAACACTTGCTGGGGGATTAGAACCCCTTGCTGCTGATAGAACATTTTGGCTGCTGATAGAAACTTTGTTTGGGTTAAAAAGAAAAAACTTGCTGCTAAATGGGAAAAACTTGATGCTGATAAAAACATTTTCTAATTCCTTTCAATGAAAGTGGGGGGTTTATCAGTGGGTACTTTTTAAAAGTGGGTTTTTGGGGAAAACCTTGTGCGGGTTTAGAACATTTTGTGCTGATAGAAAAACATTTGCTGTGATAGAAACATTTTGTGTGTTAGAACATTTTGGCTGCTGTTTGAAAATTGTGTGATAAAAACTTTGCGGGGTGATTGGGGTTTTTTAAAGAAAATTTTTTGGGTTGGGGTTTTAAAATAGAAACCCCCCCTCAAATTCCAACCCAATGGAATTTCCATCGGTTTCTTTTAAAAGTGGTTTTTGGAAAATTTGGCGGCCCCGTTAAAAAAACATTTTGCTGGGTTTAAACATTTGGGCGATGATTTAAAAAAACATTTTGCGGGGTGTTTGAACACTTGCTGCTGATAAAACCCAACTTGCTGCTGATTAAAACCCATTTGCTGCGGGATGGGAAAACCTCTAATTCCATAAATTTGTAATTTTGGAAGCCCCCAAACCCCCCAGTGGTCCCGTGAAAAAAAGGGGTTTTTTTGACATTTGTTGCGATAAAAAACTTTTTTTCAAATTTCCCCATCAAGGGTAAGTGGAGTCCTACTCAGTTGGTACTTGTAAAAGTGGTTTTGACACTTGCTGCTGATAGAACACTTGCTGCTGATAGAACACTTGCTGCTGATAGAACACTTGCTGCTGATAGAACACTTGCTGCTGATAGAACACTTGCTGCTGATAGAACACTTGCTGCTGATAGAACACTTGCTGCTGATAGAACACCTCTAATTCCATCAATGTAAGTGGAGTCCTACTCAGTGGTACTTGTAAAAGTGGTTTTGACACTTGCTGCTGATAGAACACATGCTGCTGATAGAACACTTGCTGCTGATGGAACACTTGCTGCTGATAGAACACTTGCTGCTGATAGAACACTTGCTGCTGATAGAACACTTGCTGCTGATAGAACACTTGCTGCTGATAGAACACTTGCTGCTGATAGAACACTTCTAATTCCATCAATGTAAGTGGAGTCCTACTCAGTGGTACTTGTAAAAGTGGTTTTGACACTTGCTGCTGATAGAACACTTGCTGCTGATAGAACACTTCTAATTCTATCAATGTAAGTGGAGTCCTACTCAGTGGTACTTGTAAAAGTGGTATTGACACTTGCTGCTGATAGAACACTTGCTGCTGATAGAACACTTGCTGCTGATAGAACACTTGCTGCTGATAGAACACTTGCTGCTGATAGAACACTTGCTGCTGATAGAACACTTGCTTCTGATAGAACACTTCTAATTCCATCAATGTAAGTGGAGTCCTACTCAGTGGTACTTGTAAAAGTGGTTTTGACACTTCCTGCTGATAGAACACATGCTGCTGATAGAACACTTGCTGCTGATAGAACACTTGCTGCTGATAGAACACTTGCTGCTGATAGAACACTTGCTGCTGATAGAACACTTGCTGCATGATAGAACACTTGCTGCTGATAGAACACTTGCTGCTGATAGAACACTTGCTGCTGATAGAACACTTGCTGCTGATAGAACACTTGCTGCTGATAGAACACTTCTAATTCCATCAATGTAAGTGGAGTCCTACTCAGTGGTACTTGTAAAAGTGGTGTTGACACTTGCTGCTGATAGAACACTTGCTGCTGATAGAACACTTGCTGCTGATAGAACACTTGCTGCTGATAGAACACTTGCTGCTGATAGAACACTTGCTGCTGATAGAACACTTCTAATTCCATCAATGTAAGTGGAGTCCTACCAGTGGGTACTTGTAAAAGTGGTATTGACACTTGCTGCTGATAGAACACTTGCTGCTGATAGAACACTTGCTGCTGATAGAACATTTGCTGCTGATAGAACACTTGCTGCTGATAGAACACTTGCTGCTGATAGAACACTTGCTGCTGATAGAACACTTGCTGCGATAGAACACTTGTGCTGTAAAAACACTTCTTTTCCATAAATGTAAGTGTGGCCATTTT
>NW_026498836.1:10000-11802 GCF_026875155.1 Cherax quadricarinatus | reverse complement strand
TTCGGTTATTTTACTCCAGTTTATATCCACCCTTTTCTGAGCTCCCATGACCTTGCTTTATTTGAAAAAATTTCCCGGGTAGTCACTTGATACTGCAGCTGTTGTGCGCTGCTCTGCGCTGCTGTTAGTCTAACGAAGATTCTTCTTTTATCCTTTTGACCTTAGTTGTTTTTGGTAAGGTAAACATTAGTAAAATTATCCCTAATAGCTTTCTCATTTTTTACCTTATTTACAACTTGCGCACACACACGCACACACAACACACCCACACAACACACCCACACACCACACACACACACACACACACACACACACACACACAACAAACACACAAACACACAAACCAAACACATCACACACGACCACCAAAAACACATCATAAGTTTTTTTTTCTTGGTGAAAAAAAAAAAATGGGTTGCCAAAGAGCAGGACGGAAAACCCAGGAGACTTGGGGGTGACCTGGGGGAAGTTTGGGGGGCAGAGCTCACGAAAGAGAAATTTCGAAGAGCTTGGCAAGAAAAAAGGAGAGGAAAGCTGCAGAGAAGAAGCAATGGGAGCTACAAGCCAGAGCAGCAGAAGCTAAGATATAGCTTACAAGAGGAACTAAATAAAGCTGAAACAGCCCAAAGAGCCAAAGAGAGACTACGGGCATGACCTCAGGAACTACATCAGTCACAAACAAGGACCACACTGAGGTAAGACAAAAAAATTGAAAAAAACAAAGGATTTATACAGTATGCAGAGGCATTCAGACCACTGTGAGCGGGGAAAAGATGAGCACACCAGTAACAACGATGGACTGAAGAAAAATAAAGAGGTAAGCTATATTCAGAATTCCCTAACAGAACCACCAGCATGCCCAGGAAAAGCTAAGAGGGAAAATGTACAGACCACTAAGCACAGGACATCAATAGAAAAGAGCAATAGCAAGAGGGCAAACTTAAATGCATACTCAGGGAGAATGCAAAGAAAATAATTTTTTGAACAGATGAGTCCCGCAGCCTGGAGAAGTATACAGCAACAGTTTCACTCAGCAAAAAAGATGCCGACTGTTTCCACATGTGATCTTACCTCTTCAAACATGTTGGTATAATATACTCAATTATCAACAACTTTCCAAATCGTCATTCATTCCAGTAGGGATATACCGATGACAGAACTGGTATCGACATTGCGTGCTATTTCAGTTGTGCTCCCTGAGAGTCAACTTTCTCCATTTACTTGCGAACAAGAGATACATGCTTGTTGTTATAACAATTTCATTAGCTATCTGATCGTGCATTCCCCTGCTGGGCTTTGAAATCGGAACCACTAAGCTTACGCACAGTTTCAATGGTATTTCCTTCAATCCCTGCATTTAATGGTGACCCTTCAGCTGTCATGTAAATACGTCAACCATGTGATAGAGAGGCTTGACAACATGAAGCGATATATTCCAACCTCAATCGGCTGAAGTCAGGTCTCACTTAGGTGAGCTGAAGTATAAAGGTCATTCTCTCACTATTTGGCGCTGAGTATAAAGTTCAGGCGTCCCTCACTAGATGGCAAGTACACGACCTACTGCTCTCTCTTGCATGAAGATGAAACCCAACTGCAGTGAGAGAATCATTTTTTCTTCTCTTCACTCAATATAACGTCCATTTCTGCTCTATTTACAATTCAAATATAGAGTAAAAATTGTGGAAAGACGCGGTAAGTTATTGGGTACTAAAAAACTACACCTTTTGTTTACCTTGTACTCCTTGAAAGAACTAAATTTACAGTCAAGTAAAGTGTATACTTGTTTTCGCAATACAAGGATT
>NW_026498836.1:0-5000 GCF_026875155.1 Cherax quadricarinatus | reverse complement strand
TAAGATGAACTAGGTAAAAATGTGCAGAAGAAAAAACATATGAAGGAATTTTATGCTAAACAGTCGAAGTGCAAGAAAATTAATGAACTACCTTTTTTGGTAGCATGTGCTGGGACTTGACTCTTGCATAAGCTGAAACGTAGTAAGTCATTCTAAAGAAGTCCGGGAATGACTCTCTGAGTTTAAAATTTAAGGATTTAATGATTCAATGTGGATAGAATGTACTGGGAAGGGGGGAAGGGAGTTGCATTGTATGGTTCGATAAAATATTAATTGTTGCATAAAAAAAGAAGGTAGTAAAAATAGATGGAGACAGTAACAGAGTCCTGGTTTTGTTTTTAGAGTTCGTGGAGAGTCAAGGAAAATACATTCTAGTGTAAATATACCGACCCTCCAGGCTTAGGAGATCACGAATAGAGGCTCAGACTTCTTTGGAGGCCGAAATTGTTAGGGCTCTTCTGACACTTGTACATAGTCAAGAGTACTTGTACTTTTAACTTTAGTCCCAATTGACTGGAATTCTTTGACAGGTAATCTAGGTCCAGTGACTTTTAGTGGGAAACAGTTCAGGACTGTTTTTCTGAAACATTAGTGTAACTGAAGCCTACCAAGTGTCGCCAGTGAACACCAAACATCACTTTTAGCATTAATTGGGGAATCGTCAATGAATAATGATAATCAGTAAAAATCCCTTAGTTTCGTTCTGCGAAAAACATGGACTTAGGAACATCTTTTTAATCTTGATTGTGGTGTTTATTTAGCTAATGAAAAATTATTTTATTATTGACGTATCATACTTATGAATGAGAATAGGACTGCTTTTATGATTGTTTATTAATAAATAGATACACAGTGCCCAAGTAAATAACTCCCCAAGATGAAATTAGGTCTAATAATAACGATCCCAAATGGTTAACAGGAGGCTAAAGCATCTAATAGGGGAAAAGGGGAAAATTAAAGCGCATCAGAAGAGGAGAGTTATCCTTGAACTGACCCATATGTTCACTTAAAAGAGACGAAAAAAATGCTATTAGAAGGGCTAACCGTTACTATGAAATTAGAGTTGCACACATTGAATCTAAGACTAATCCAAAAGGTTTCTTTCAGCGTTAATAGGACGAGTGAAAGGAAAAAGTAGGAACCTCTGAAAACTGAATGACGCAGACGGATAATAACTGAAATGTTGTTCTTATTTAATGATTATCGTTTCTGTACATTTTTTACACAGAAGATGTACATGAGATTACCATTAATTAACAATTATTATTCCAGATGAATTTAAGTTAACTAATCTTCACATGTGTCACGAGGGACACATGGTTATAAAACCGATAGACAACTGAAACCAAATAAGTCCCGGGACCCGATGAGTTGTTTCAAGGGTTAAAAAAGAATGCAAGATAGGAGTTATCAGCCATTACGAGTGTATTACATCGCGACCATCCATGACCATTGGTTGTGGAGAAGATGCTAATGTGGGTTCTATATTCAAATCATGGGATAATCTACTCCATCAAATTAGCCGCTGTCCAATATAAAGCCGGACATGCTAATAGTGGTGCAAGTTTTACCTGTAATCAATTATAGCTACATTATGTCAAAAAGTCACCTAAGAGTCATAACTTATAATGAATCTCAGCATGGATTCACGAGAGTACGTATTCCTGCCTGTAACAAACTTGTCTGACGTCTTCAATAGAAACATTTGCTCACAAGCATAGACATGATAAGGAATATGATATTGTTTAGTTGGATTTTAGTAACAGCCTTCGACAGAGAACCTCACAAAGAACTCGTTAAAGAAAATTGATAGCACCTTGGTATAGGAGTAAAGTTTCTAGCAAGGAATTGAGGCATGGCTACCTAGAAAGCAAGAGTTACCATTAATAGGAGTGAAATCTAACTGGGGATTAGTCACTAGTGGCTTTTCCACAAGCATCATATGTAGGCCCTCACTGTTCATAATATTTACATTAATAACCTGATGAAGGGAATACAAGTGACCTGATAAGTTGTGCTGAGATGAATACAAAGATAGGCCGTAAAATTCACTCTGAGTAGGATATCAATGAACTCCAGGAGATATTGAACAAATTAATTGTCCTTGTCTGAAAATGGCAAATTAAGTACCTATTAATGTGGGATACAATGTTAGTAAGGTACGTTGCCCTTATAATGAAAATAACCCTCGAAGCTATAATCAAGGTGAAGTAGAGCTTGGTCCATACAGAATGTGAAAAAGACTTGGGTCAGTCATGGTAAAGCAGGAAATCGAAACCAAACAGCAGTGCCTTAATGTGCGCACAAGGCCAACAGATTTACTTAATATATCTAAGAAGTATAAGTAACAAATCCAAAAGTATTCCTACAGCTCTATACATCACTAATTGAGCCTCATATCGCATTCTATGCTGCTCAGTTTTAGGTCCCCTTACTACAGGATTGACTGGTAGACCTGCATTAGAGAACATACAGACAAGAATGACTAAAATATACTGTGTAGAGGAACCTCCCGTATGACAGTATAGACATAAAGCCTTAAACACCACTCACTGGCAGAGCTTAGAATGAGTGAGAAATCCTGAAAGAGTAATAGAGTGACGACGGCAAAAACTAAGGAGACATTGACATTCAAAAAGGTATACAATACGACAGGTTGGTGTAATACACAAAGACAACAGTTAGTCAACTTTATTCGAAAACAAAAAACGTTTCGCCTACAGCAGTAGGCATCTTCAGCGAATACAGAAAGTAGGCAGAACAGTAAGATTGAAGACGATGTAATCAGTCCATACCCTTGAAGTCGTAGAATTTGAGTGTCAGTCTCGAGCCTGGAGAAGTTTCAGTTCCATATTCAGAGAAAGCAATCTAGAATATCTACGACAGTTGCGGAGACTTAAATACTGTTGGAAGAGAGGTTAGTCAGAGAGTAGTATGTATGAGAATGTACCACTAGAGAGTCAGGTCCCCTCAATCCAACAGTTTCTCACTTGCAAGGTTAGTCTAAGCGTTTTCCTGTAACCAAGAGCCATGATGTGCAGTGTCGCAACATATGGCCATCTTGTACCGCGCAATACCTACTACAGCTAGCGGATTTGTCCAGTGGCTGGAATGGTGACTTCTCTCTCCTGAGTTTATTAGCTCTCACTTTACCTCCGTAAAAAGCCCACTTCTCTGAGCAAAGCTGTACCCCTTTTCCCCCCTCTCAACATCGATAGAATAAAAAACATTGGCTCCAGAGTGAGGACTGATTTACTTCATTCTCCACCATCTTTCACCATGCTTTGCTAATCGGAATGATTAGAAGCAACTGGCCTGGTGAACGTTTACTCACAAAGATTCCCAAATCTTCACTTGTTCTGATCCATACCGAGCCACCGAAACCTCTCCGGAAAAACAACACATCCAGGAACCCCCAAAAACGTTTTTCCCACAATATGCGATCGGAAATCCGAACTCCCAAAAACCTTTGATTAATTACAAAATCACACTATTTCAAGGAACAGGGGATATCCAGAGATTTAAATTTTTCTAGAATCGCTCTCATTACGTATCTAGAAATTTTTAAAACTAAACTACAACGTCTGCAACATGGGTAGCCTCCCCCCCCTAGAAACTTCTACACGGGTCTTCTCCACACAGCAGCAGCTCAGAATAACATTTAACTGTAAATAAAGGGGCCCCGGGGCCTGGTGCTAAAGCCCCCCGCTTCAACACGGGGGCCCCGGTTCGTTTCCCGGCGGGTTGAAACATTTCGACACTTTTTCCTTACACTTTTTTGCCTGTTCCCCTACACAAATAGTACCGGGGGTGTTAGTCGACTGGTGGGGTCGCATCCTGGGGGACAAGTTAACCCCCAAAAGGAAATAATTTAACAGTCCTCGATGCGCACTGACTTTTTTTGGTTATCCTGGTGGGTAACCCCCTGGTTAAAAACCGAACGAAACTTATCTTACTTATACCCCCCACATATGTTTACCTTCACACACTCGAAAACCCCAAACACGTAGAAAACCGCACACCCCAAGTCCTCATAACCTGCATAACCTGCACCTCACCAAAGTTTCCTGCACACCATTTGGAACCTCACAAACCCCGAATAACCTGCATAGCACTGCATTAACCGCATAACACTACAGTAACCTCACACACTCAGTACCTGCACACCCTACAGTACCCTGCAAACACGCAGTAAAATGCACACCCTACTAACCAACACCAATGCAGTAAAAACCCCACTTCTACAATAACCTGCTAACACTGCGTAACCTGCATACCATTACAGTAACCTGCTAAAACTGAGAAACCCCACACCACAAGTAACCTACACACCCTTGCAGTAAACCTCACACCAATTTAGTAACCGTATACCCCCTACAATAACCTAAACCCACTGTAGTAACCTCCCCACCACTTCATAAAACCCGCAAACACTGCAATAGCCTGCACACCAATACAGTAACCTGCAAACCACTGCAAACCGCACACCCCTACAGTAACCGCAAACACTGCAGTAACCCCGCACCCACTTCATAACCTGCATAACCTCAGTAACCTGCACACCAATACAGAACCGCAAACCACGCATACCTCCACCGCTACAGTAACCTCAAACACTGCAGTAACCTGCACGTCACAACAGTAAACCCGCACCCCACTGTATAACCTACTACCCGCAGATCCTGATAACACGCAGTACCTGCACACCACTCAGTAAACCGCAAAAAACTGCTGAAAAACCTGCATAACATGCAGTAACCTGTATAACACGCAGTAACCTCCCCCAAAAGCAGTAACCTAACCCACGCTGTTACCTATAAACCCGCAGTAACCTACACCCTCCCCACATAACCTGCACACCACTGGGGAGCGGGAAAATGCCCCCAATAAAAATAGGGGGGCCCTTGGGAAATAAGGGGAAAAAAAAAACCAAAGTTCCGGGCCCAAGACTGTTCAACACCTCCCATCAAGCATTAAAAATTGCCCAAAAACCCCTGCTG
>NW_026498834.1:0-19269 GCF_026875155.1 Cherax quadricarinatus | reverse complement strand
AGAAAAAGAGGATAAATAAGATAAAAGATTGATGTAGGGCAAATGACAGTAGTTTGTTGGATTATGTATTGGTAGAAAAAAGGGACTGTTGAGTAGACTTCAGGATGTACATGTTTATAGGGGGGCACAGATATATCAGATCACTTTCTGGGTTGTAGCTCACTGAGAGTAAAAGGTAGATGGGATTTACAAGGAGAATAGAGGCATCAGGGAAGAGAGAGGTGAAGGTTTATAAACTAAAAGAGGAGGCAGTTAGGGAAAGATATAAACAGCTATTGGAGGATAGATGGGCTAATGGGGAGCATAGGCAAGGGGGGTCAAAGGGAGGTATGGGGTAGGTTTAAAAATGTAGTTTTAAAGAGTGTTCAGCAGAAGTTTGTGGTTACAGGAAAGTGGGTGCGGGAGGGAAGAGGAGCGATTGGTGGAAGATGTGAAGAGAGAAAGTAAGGGAGGAAAAGTTAGCATATGAGAAGTTTTTACAAAGTAGAAAGTGAGGAAAGGAGGGAAGAGTATATGGAGAAAAAGAGAGAGGTTAAGAGAGTGGTGAAAACAATGTAAAAAGAGAGCAATGAGAGAGTGGGTGAGATGTTATCAACAAATTTTGTTGAAAATAAGAAAAAGTTTTGGAGTGAGATTAACAAGTTAAGAAAGCTTAGAAAAACAAATGGTTTTGTCAGTTAAAAATAGGAGAGGAGGAATTTTTAAATGGAGAGTTAGAGGTTGGGAAGGAGGAGGGAATATTTTGAGGAATTGGTTAAATGTTGATGAAGATAGGGAAGCTGTGATTTCGGTTTTAGGGCAAGGAGGAATAACATCTTGCAGGAGTGAGGAATAGCCAGTTGTGAGTGTGGGGGAAGTTCTGAGGGCAGTAGGAAAAATAAAAGCGGGTAAGGCAGCCGGGATTGATGGGATAAAGATAGAATGTTAAAAGCAGGTGGGGATATAGTTTTGGAGTGGTTGGTGCAATTATTTAATAAATGTTGGAAGAGGGTAGGTACTAGGGATTGGCAGAGAGCATGCATAGTTCCTTTGTATAAGGCAAAGGGGATAAAGAGAGTGCAAAAATTATAGGGGGATAAGTCTGTTGAGTATACTGGCAAAGTGTATGGTTAGAGTTATTATTGAAAGAATTAAGAGTAAGACGGAAAATAGGTAGAAGATGAACAAGGAGACTTTAGGAAAGGTAGGGGGTTTTGTGGACCAGGTGTTTACAGTGAAACATACAAGTGAACAGTATTTAGATAAGGCTAAAGAGGTCTTTGTGCATTTATGGATTTGGAAAAGGCGTATGACAGGGTGGATAGGGGGGCCCAAAGTTGCAGATGTTGCAGGTGTATGGTGTAGGAGGTAGGTTACTGAAAGCAGTGAAAAGTTTTACGAGGATTTGTGAGGCTCAGTTAGAGTATGTGGAAAGAGGGAAATTATTTCCCAGTAAAATGGTAGGCCTTAGACAAGGATGTGTGATGTCACCGTGGGGTTGGGTTTTAAAATATTTATAGATGGGGTTGTAAGGGGAAAGTAAATGCGAGGGTCTTGGCAAGAGGCGTGGAGTTAAAAGATAAAGAATCACACATAAAGTGGGAGTTGTCACAGTTGCTCTTTGCTGATGACACTGTGCTCTTGGGAGATTCTGAAGAGAAGTTGCAGAGATTGGTGGATGAATTTGGTTAGGGTGTGCAAAAGAGAAAATTGAAAGTGAATACAGGAAAGAGTAAGGTTATGAGGATAACAAAAAGATTAGGTGATGAAAGATTGGATATCAGATTGGAGGGAGAGAGTATTTAGGAGGTGAATGTATTCAGATATTTGGGAGTGGACGTGTCGGCGGATGGGTCAATGAAAGATGAGGTGAATCATAGAATTGATGAGGGGAAAAGGGTGAGTGGTGCACTTAGGAGTCTGTGGAGACAAAGAACTTTGTCCTTGGAGGCAAAGAGGGGAATGTATGAGAGTAGTTTTACCAACACTCTTATATGGGTGTGAAGCATGGGTGATGAATGTTGCTGCGAGGAGAAGGCTGGAGGCAGTGGAGATGTCATGTCTGAGGGCAATGTGTGGTGTGTGAAAATAATGCAGAGAATTCGTAGTTTGGAAGTTAGGAGGAGGTGCGGGATTACCAAAACTGTTGTCCAGAGGGCTGAGGAAGGGGTTTTTGAGGTGGTTCAGACATGTGGAGAGAATGGAGCGAAACAGAATAACTTCAAGAGTGTATCAGTCTGTAGTGGAAGGAAGGCGGGGTAGGGGTCAGCCTAGGAAAGGTTGGAGGGAGGGGGGTAAAGGAGGTTTTGTGTGCGAGGGGCTTGGACTTCCAGCAGGCATGCGTGAGCGTGTTTGATAGGAGTGAATGGAGACAAATGGTTTTTTAATATTGACGTGCTGTTGGAGTGTGAGCAAAGTAACATTTATGAAGGGGTTCAGGGAAACCGGCAGGCCAGACTTGAGTCCTGGAGATGGGAAGTATAGTCCCTGCACTCTAAAGGGGGGGTGTTAATGTTGTATTTTAAAAACTGTAGTTAAAGCACCCTTCGGCAAACAGTGATGGGTGAATGATGGTGAAAGTTTTTTTTTTTGGGGCCCACCCTCCTTTGGTGGGAATGGGCCAGTGTGATAATAAAAAAAAAAAAAAAAATTTAAGTCTGGGAAACCATCTGGTGAATTGTTCAGTTGTTTTATGTCCGGCTGGCTGACGTGGCTCATGATCCAACTGACGACACTCAACAGACTGGCAATAGTCAGTCTGCTCCCGCTCTACCCTGAAACTGATATATTTTGGCTCTTACGGTGTACAGTTGAATGGTTTTGAGAATTTGGACTAAAGAGCTGACTCATTTTGTCCCTCATTGCTTTGAAAGACTCTTTTGATTTTAATTTTTGGGCAGTTCATAATCCATAGAAAACTTCGGCCAGATTCAAAGGCTTTTTAAATCTTGTACCTTTTTTTTTTGATTTTTACAGTTTGTTAAGACAAAGATAAATGTTATTGAAGACTGAATTAAGGAAAAATAATTAACTTCCTTATTAAGTGACATTTCCATGTTTTTGAACTAAATGTATAGGAAAAATTTTATTGTACAAAGTATTAAGGAAAAAAAGTATGTTTTTAAAAATACTTTAAAAAAATTGAATATTTTTTCTAGGGATTTTCCCAGTTAAAATTTTTTTTCCCCCTAACCTAAAATTTTAAAAAACTCGGATCCAAAAATCTTTTTGCATAAAAAATAATGGTACGGGCCACATTCTGAAGTTTTTTAAAAAAATTTCTTTTCACAACAAATGGGGACCCGCCCGGGGGATCTCGTTGTTCTAAGACATTGATCAAAAGAAAAAATTAAAGTTATATACGGGGAAATTTATCTTTAGTTAATTTCAAAATATTGATCAGGGAAATCAATTAAAGAGTTTTTTGAAGATTTAAATTGTCAAAGCTGGACTCTTGAAACTTCAAACGGTTTGGCAGATAGCCCAAAAATTGGGAGTACCAAAAATGAATTACACACCCAATACCGAAAGGGCAAAAATTAAAAACAAATTGTTTCCAGGGGCCTCAAAACCATCATGTAGCAGGAGATTCTGACTCTGAAAGATTATTTCTCAAGTAAGCTACCAGTCAGAATCGAAGTACTAGAAAAAAATTTCAAAGATTTGACTTGAAATTGAAATTAGAAGTTTAGGTCCCTTTTTGCCCCTTTAGAAAAGTAGATAAGTACGCGGGGTGCAGCCGCTGTTGGGCATTTGCCCTTCAAAGGGAAATTCCATTAAGGGTCACCCTTTTTCCCTCACCAAGGTGAAACCCCCAAGGGGAAATCCACATACCAAAAGTTCAATTCCCTCATTCTCGATCCCATCGGGCTATTTCTCAAAGTCATTTTGAAAAATTTGAGAGACATTTTATTTTACAGACTGCTCAAATTGAGGCTCAGCTAAATTAAATAAAGAAGATTTTAAAAGGGAAAAAATGCTCCCCTTATAAGACCTCAACAAGATAATTGAGTGAAAATGACTGAACCTCAAATGATTCTTTCAATATAAAAAAAGCGCATCTAGGGTTCCCAAGGGTTTTAAAATGAGGAGATTTAGATACTTTTTTTGAAGTCTTTTGAAATCAAGCCGTGCATGAGCGGGCCCCCAAAAACATGGGCAACCTTTTACATATTCGTTACGGGTAAAGCTCAAAGTTATACGGTACTTACCTTTTGAGAAATAGTGGTTTATGATTCCTTAAGAAGGCTATCCTAAAGGTTTATGATCTCCTCCCAGTAATTTATCAAAAAACCTTTAGACATGAAAACGCCACCAACTCAGTCGATGTAGATTTTGCACGGAAAAGAAAATCGCTTTTGAGAGTGGGTAGAGCTTTAACTGTAAATCTAGGAAAATTTTTCCCCCTTTTGATCCTGCATGAGGATTTCAAAAATAATTTACCAGAAGACTTGCCATAGGTATTTGATTAGTTCCCCCATAAAAATATACTAGAAACACCCTCGCCGCCGAAAATATGAATACAGTGGACCCCCCCGCTTAACAATCACCCCCAAATGCCCCAATTAGAAAGTGTATTATTAAGTGCGTTGACGTGTTTTTTGGGGGTCTGAAATGGACAATCATTCACAATTTTCCCTTAGGGAAAAAATTCGGTCAACTGGCCCTGAAATAATGGAATAAAAAAGTTCGTTAACCGGGGGTCCACTGTATCTCAAAAATTGTGGGCAAAAAAAAAGTAAAAACAGACTAAATATGCCCCAAAAGGGGGCGACCAATCTACAGGACGTCGCTACAGAACCTTTCCGACCCCCTAGATCCCTCCACCCCCATTAATAAAAATTTTAGATCTAACTCTGGAAATTAAAAACCAAAAAGGCTAAGGGTGAGTTAAAAACTGCACTTATTGTAATAAAAAGGGGCATGAAAGGAAAACACGTTTTGGCTAGAAGGGGATCCCGGGAACGGCGACTCTTTTCCCCAACTAGAATCTTCATCGCAACTCAAAAGAAACTGAACCCTATACCGAAAAAGGTTCACCAGAACGGTTTATTCATTCCAATGACTAAATTACTAGGGTTTCAGAAAAAGATATTCACTAGCTATGAGTCCCTACTTTGCTTTAAATGAAAGTTGGAATAGACGAGACTCAATTTGTTAAATTAATTTTCCCTTTCCCTGATACTGGAATTATTTAACATGTTGAAGCGGACATCTTCCCGAAGTGATATTACCGCACAAAACTAGATGTCTTTTTAGAACCTATGGAGGCACCATTTAAATGCCTCTTCCAGGATATACATCCAAACACCAAATATACTGGCTTGTGTCGGTAGGGATATCCAGTGAAACTTTTCCTATTTTAGGGCATTGATTTTCCTAGGGGAAAGATCTAGCACGGGGGTAAGCCGAGAGGCCTCTAGTTATTGATAATTCTACTTTACTTAACTATGCCAAGAAGCTCAAAGGGCTCCTACCATTTCCCTCAAGTTAAACAGAGCAATGTCCCAGAGCGCCTCAAAATCCTTTTCAACGAAATCCTAAGTGAAAGGGGAAGATTTAGGTCTCGATTTATTGTTTTGTCAAAACCTTTCAACCCGGGTCTTTAAATCTGAAATATTTTATATCGGGGCCCTTTTCAAATTTGAATTAACATCATCAAAAAAGATTTTAAAAAGGATCGTTCCTTGATCCATCCCTAGAGAAATTACAGAGATAGCTATTACAGAAACGACCCCAAACCTGGACAATTGTTACTATCTTGCTAAAGGTATATTAAGAGAAAGGAAAAGTTTCTTTTGTCTTCCGACGATCACTGGCTACCAGCAAACCCTATAGTGCACCTACACCCTTTAGAGAATTTGGGTATTAGTTTGCCCACCATAGTCCCCCTGGGAGGAATTTGGGGGTAAAGAAAACGCGGCAAAAAACCAAGCATTTTCATTTTTGGGCCCCGAATGAAAGGGGACTGGGGAAAGCTTTTAAAAGGTTTTCAAGTCTGCCAAGTGACCCGGGAAAATTTGCACACACCTCCACCCTTCCCCCTTCCGACCCGCGGGGGGGCCCTTTTCTACGTATTTTTGTTGAAAAAAAGGGGAAAAATTTTTTTAAAATTTTTTCTTTTTCAACCCAAGGGACCCTTTGAAAAATTAATTCCCCGCGAACTTTTGCCCCTCCTGGGGCCCCTCAAACCCCCCAAAAACCCAAAAACTTTAAAAAGCCTTTTTTCCAAAAGCCCCCTACCCCAAAAACCCCCCACCCCCCAGAAATCCAATGCGTTTCCCCCTCACCCCCTGCATTGTTTTCCAGCCGCCCCCCCTAACACCGCCCAAAAAACCGTTTTTTTCTTTTTTGGGGAAATTTTTTTCTGCAAAAAATGCCCCCCCCCCCTTCCCCCCCCCCCCAAAATAAATTACTTTGGAAAAAACTTTGAAAATTTTTCTCCACCCCGGTTGTTTTCCCCCAAATTTCAGGGGGACCCCGCCCCCTCCGTTGGCTCCATGAATTGCTCTTGCTTTTCAGCAAATTTTCCTCTTTACCCTCACCGCTCGCTGTTCGTCCGGCGAGCAGTTGGCCTTTAGCCGCCCCCTGGCCGCCCTGGCTTGTTTACCAGCCCGCCCTCCGCGGTACCCCTTTCCAGCATCCTTCGGGGACATTTCGTTTAATTCAGTGTTTGGTGTTTACTGCTAGTGCTGGCCCGGCTCTGTGACCCTCGCTGGTAGAATCTTGGTGGGAGATCATTGGGTTTGGGAGAAGTGGTGCGTTTTTCCCCCAAACCCCGGCCGGTGTATTACCCCTCTGTACATGTCGCTGCTGTGTACACGTCGCTGCTGCGGCTGTGCACCGTTGTTGGTGTGGCTTATTGAGAATACAAGAAACAATTAACCCCAGAGGATTTGCCACCCAGGATAACCCAAAAAAGTCAGTGTCATCGAAGACTGTCTAACTTATTTCCATTGGGGTCCTTAATCTTGTCTACCAGGATGCAACCCACACCAGTCGACTAACACCCAGGTGAACAGGGAAAAATGCCTGGAACTAGTGCTCATATTGGTGAATTTAAAGCCAGCAAAGGTTGGTTTGAGAGATTTAAGAATCGTAGTGGCATACACAGTGTGATAAGGCCTGTTCTGGAAGAAAATGCCAAACAGGACCTACAGTACTCAGGAGGAAAGGGCACTCCCAGGACACAGTGTCTCATCAGTCATTGCTGCATCTTCAATAAAGGTAAGTGTCATTTATTCTTCATTTAGTAGAGTAGTACATGCACAATATATATTGTGCATGTACTACTCTACTATTGTGCATGTATCCTTCTCTTTGTGTGTAGGAAAGTGTATATTTCATGTGGTAAATTTTTTTTTTTCATACTTTTGGGTGTCTTGCACGGATTAATTTGATTTCCATTATTTCTTATGGAGAAAATTCATTCGCATACTGATCATTTCGCATAACAATGAGCCCTCTTGCACGGACTAAAATCGCTATGCGGGGGTCCACTGTAATTCAATCAGATCAAAGTTCAAATTTTACCTCTAAGATGTTTCACGATGCCTTATCACGCCTCGGAATTAAGTCCGTATTTTCTGTTGCTTATCACCCTCAGTCGCAAGGAGCCCTCGAATGATTTCATCAAACATTAAAATTAATGATGAGAGCATACTGCGAGCAGTTTTCCAGAGATTGGGACGAAGGAATACCATTCCTCTTGTTCGCCTTAAGGGAAAGCGAACAAGAAAGCACTGGGTTCAGTCCATTTGAATTAATTTATGGACACCAAGTACGCGGCCCCCTCGCCGTACTAAAAGATTCATGGACCGGAAAATCCGAACCCTCGCTTAAAACAACTGCAACTCTAATGCAAAAGCGTTTGTCACAACTGAGGGAATTAGCCTGAAAAAACTTAGCTAAGGCCCAATCCAAGATGAAGCATTGTTATGACAAACACACACGCTCTCGTTTCTTCAAACCAGGTGACAGTGTGATGGCAGAGAAATTCTTACCTGGACATGCTCTGCAACCTAGATACGAAGGTCCTTTGGAAGTGATTGAGCGGCTGAATGAGGTAAATTATGTACTACAAACTCCAGGAAAGAGAAAAGCAAAACGTACTTATCACATAAACCAACTTAAGGCTTACCACCCTAGTATCGTACCAGTTTCGACAGTTCTTCCTTTAGCTGAAACTGAAAATGTAAGGTCTGCCCAGCATCTCTAAAGCAATAGAAGTACGTTTAAAAAATTCAGAGACATTGCAATCTCTTGATACCTTTCTTATGGACCTTGATTTGAAGAAAGCAAAAGATATCAAAGACTTGATATTACGTTATTAGGTTTTATTCGATGACGTCCCTAGGGTTGTACATTGGGAATTCACGACATAGATGTACAAGGAGCAAAGCCTTGCAAACAGTCACCTTATAGGGCAAGTCCACTCAAACAAGAAACATTAAACAAAGAAGTAGAATTTTTGTTGTCCCATGGACTCATAGAACGGAATAAAAGTCCGTGGGCCTCGCCCTGTATGTTAGTTCCCAAGCCTGATGGAACTTCTAGAATGTGCACTGATTATCGTAAGGTTAATGCTCTCACGGTACCAGATGGATTTCCACACTACCACCGTATTGATGATCTAATAGACAGAGTATCAGGAGCCGCATATGTCACCCGCCTGGATTTATTAAGGGGCTATTACCAAGTGCCGCTTACCCAGCGGTAGCAACATGCAGTTACTCATTGTGTTTTGATGAATTCAGTAACGTGTGGGTCCTGGTCTTGCAGGAGATTTATATTGAAGTCACCTGAGAGTAGTAAGTGATCTTTGTTCATGCGTTCATCAGTTATCATACTTCCTAGGTTTTGACTAAATTGGCTAATGTTTGATTGTGGAATTCTGTAGATGTTTATCACTGTGAGAGGTTTTTGTAGGTATTTGAATTTGAATTTAGCTATTATATATTCCCCATGTTCATCCCTTGTGCAAGTATTAGTGATACATTCTAGTTGGTCTGAGTAGTATATAGCTGTGCCATCCCCTTGTTGGTCTGGCCTACAGTTGTGTTATGGCTGTGTAACCAGGAATGGCATATGACATCTGTAGTATCAGGCTTTAGCCAGGTTTCAGTTAGTGTAATAATGGACATTATTGGCATGCAAGGAATTTAGTAATGCTATGAGGTCATCATAATGCTTGCTTGAAGATCTGATTATTGTAGTTAAAGATGTTATGTTGTTGTTGGCACTGAGAAGTGCCTTTGATTGTTCTGCTGTGTAGTAATTACAGTAACTGTTTGATTCATTTAAGTCATTAAATAAGAGGTTGGTATCAGGATCAATGCTTGTAATCATAAGATTTGTAGTGAATCTATAGTTAGAATTAAGTATAAAACAAAGTAAATATTCTAAAGCTAAAAAAAATAGCACCTGAATTATTTTAACAAATGTAAAAAATATGAGCTAAGGCAGTTTTTTAAAGCTAAAATAAAGGAGACAATATAAAAGGGACCTAAAATAATTTGTGGTGAACAAATAAAGTGATGATCAAATAATGGAGCTTGGGAATATGATAGTAGGTAGTACTTTAAAGGTAATTCTTTAAAGTTAGAATTATAATATAAAATATAATAAAAAGGGACTAATATAAGTTTGTGGTGAACAATAATAGTGGAAATCAAATAAATGGACTTTGGAGTATAATGGCAAAATAGTGAACTTATTAACTTTAGCACCTGAGAATAGCACCTTGATTATTTTAACAATTGCGAATATATGATCTAAGGTAGTTACATAGAGCTAAAATAAAGGACAAAAAATATATAAGGGACTACAATTGAGTAATTGTAAACAAGTTAAATGGACAGATAGTCACTATGAAATAAAATTGGTTTAGGAGTAAGATCTGATTTGTAATATTAAATAAGTTGAGCAGTTTATTGCACAATAAAAAGTAAAAAAAAAAAATGAGGTAGTTGGTACTAGCTAGCAAAAGATAGTTTTGGTACTTGCAAAAAAGTAATTGGAATATACACTAATTGCACACACAATAAAAAGTGACTAAAAAAACAAGTAGTGGTAAACAAAATTAAATGGACAGGTAAGAACAATGAATAATGGTAATGTCTTGGTTATAATACGATAGTAAGATGGTAGACAGGTACAAAGGATAATATAAAGGTTGGAGTTGAATATACAAACTTGAAAATTTGGCAACAAAATGTTATGGGAAGTATAAATAATGTTTAATGTTACAAAGTAAAATTGACTGGTAGTAAAAATGGTGTTTAATAAAATTTTAGTAAATAATAATGATTACAAAAAAAGTGAAAAAGTAATGTTTATTTCATTCAATATTGCACTGGTAGTTATACTAGAGGTTATATGGCAGTACAAGGTAATTAAGAGTACTCTAAGATAGTAAATGTGGTATTAAAACAGGTAAAGGTAATTAGACAAGTAATGGTTATTAAATGTCAAAAATGTTAAGAGTAAATTGAAATTATAGTAAAAATGGTAATTATTAATTTTAGTAGGTAATATCAATTGATAGTATTTAAAAAAAAAAAAAATATGAGGTAGTAATATGGACAGAGAAAGTATCAATTCAGCTAATATTTAAGCAAACAATAGTAAATAAGAAAATTACATAAGGTGACTTATGCTTACTAGAAAAATCACAAAATGAGGTAGTTGATTATTTAAATACTAAGAGATTGTACAATGAAATTTGAACAATAATGGAGCAAAACATACACTACACTACGTAGGCTTTTAAGTTGGACATTGTTTAGTTATTCTCTGTAAGATTAGTATCCCTGAGAAATCGTGATAGATTATTGGGGGGATGTTGCATCGTCTGCCAAGTCTTTTGCTTTCGTAGTGAGTGATTTTCGTGTGCAAGTTCGGTACTAGTCCCTCTAGGATTTTCCAGGTGTATATAATCATGTATCTCTCCCGCCTGTGTTCCAGGGAATACAGGTTTAGGAACCTCAAGCGCTCCCAGTAATTGAGGTGTTTTATCTCCGTTATGCGCGCCGTGAAGGTTCTCTGTACATTTTCTAGGTCAGCAATTTCACCTGCCTTGAAAGGTGCTGATAGTGTGCAGCAATATTCCAGCCTACGTTTTAATTTTCCTGCCTCTAAATTTGGCACGATTGGCCTGAGATGCCTGGTCAGCATAGAATTTGTCTTAACACTCAGTGTATGCAGTATTAAAAAAATCTGGGACCACGTAGTACCTTGTGGGAGCACCAGTTAAACTGAGCGCCAGAGCAAACAGTGCGGCAAACACCAAGATTCACTGATGTAATGTCATATTAACACTTCTCTTTTAAGAGGAAAGTCATGTTAACCCCAAGTTTAGGGTCTGACGATCTCTGTCTATCTCTGTCTCTATCTGTCTCTGTCTATCTGTCTGTCTGTCTCTGTCTGTCTGTCTCTGTCTGTCTGTCTCTGTGTCTGTCTCTGTCTATCTGTCTATCTGTCTATCTGTCTATCTGTCTCTGTCTCTGTCTATCTGTATCTGTTTATCTGTGTCTATCTGTCTCTGTCTTTGTCTATCTGTCTCTGTCTTTCTCTTTCAATCTGTCTCACAGGTACACATAAATACTAGTATACAGAGTATAAATTGCCTAGAATAACCCAAAAATCCAGACAAAGTGCTTTACTCTGCTTGAAGATGTGAGTAAAGGTGATGATGCAGTCTTGTGGCTCTCTGAGACAGAGAGCTGGATGGACAGACAGATAGACAGGGAGCTTGACAGACAGACAGGCAGAAATGTTTGTGTACCAGCAAAAACAAAGGGTGGGGGATGGTCATCTAATCTTTTTTATCAGCTGCACCCTCCCCCACCCTTGAGTATGTCTCAAACTTCAGTCTTTCGTGTTATCTCCCCTTATCATGTCACTGTAGGGGGACTTTGTTTTTCATGCTTAAAGGGGGAACTTATTTTACTTTTATTTTTATTAGTATTTTATTTTTTACTATTATTATTATTACATTTTTTTACCTTTATTATTTCTTTTTATTATTATTTATTCTCCTCCCCCTTTCCCCTTCCTTTTCCTCCTCCTTACTCTTCCTCCCCTTCTCTTCCTCCTCTTTTCCCTTTTCCTCTCCTCTTACTTTTACTCCTCTCCTCCTCCTCCTTTCCCTTTCTCCTTTTCCCTCTTCCTCCCCTTTTTCCTCTCCTTTCTCCTCTCCTCCTTCCTCCTCCTCCTTCCCCTTCTCTTCCCCCCTCCTCCTCCCTCCCCCTCCCCCTCTTCCTCCCCTCCCCTTTCCTCCTCCTCCTATACTTCCCCATATCCAAAACATTGCTGGGACCTATAAAACTTTGTTTATTTTTCCAGAAAATAGTAAAATGACCAAGGCGGTGTAAATGTCCACCTGCAATGTGTTTGTGACAATTTGGTACAATTTCGTACCTAAATATATGTCAGAACAAAAATTTGGTTACAAAATGACAAGAAACTATAAATTGAAATATCGGAACATAAAAATTTTATAAAATACAGGGGGACCCCACCTTTGTAATAATCCTTTCCTGGAGCTCACGTATGCAAAAATTATTGAAAGGGTAAATTTAAATTTTCCCCAAAAAAATAATAAAAATAAAATTTAAATTCAGCAAACACCACAAAGTATGGAAAAAAAAAAAATTTTTGCTACAGAAATTTTAAATTTTAATACACAACAAACTGCATTCCTTTTTTGAAGATGGGGTGATGATTGAGGGGGATGGGGGGGGGGGAGTATGGGTTGTTAACCCTTTGACTGTGCGGTCTATAAATACTTTACGAGTACCGGGTTTTTGATATTTTTAAACACAAAATTTTCTAGCGGCTTCAAATCAAGTGGGGGGGCTGTAGGTACGTGAGAGAAAAGGGGTCTGAGGGGTGGGGTTCACCCTTAAAAAAAATTGGGGAATCAGTGGTGCTTTGGGAACCCCATCTGGATCCTTTTTCACCATGCCTCGCGGAAGAAGTTCCTCACTCCTCCGGTTGGAGGTTTTTGTTCCCAAGTGATAGCTCAACCCGGATGAAAGTGTTAAAAGGGAAAATTTTTTTCCCGGGTTTTAAAGGGGGTTGCCCAAAACATGCCCGGGTAATTAATTAGTGATAAAAACCCCAGATAAACCAAAAACCTTCCACCTCTGGTGTGGGGCCGGCTAGTTCATGTTTTCGTCCAGGACAAAAGGGGGGAAACTTTTTGCCCGTGTGAGACTCAGTTGTGGCAGGAAAGTGATAGGATGTGATTTCAAAGCTATTGAAAGCGTTCTAATTGCAAAGTGGGGGTTTTTAATTTCCTCATGAAGCGGCAGTTATACGAGTCGCTTGCGGTCTGGTGTGTCCCAATCTTTTCCAAGAGGACGGGTAAATCTTGGGAAAAAACCCCATGGCCCTACCCCACGACCGATAGTAAAGATACGATTTGTTACGATGGGTAGAATGAGCGAGTGAGGCAGCAGGCAGTGGTGGGAAAAAGTGATGGGGGATGAGTCATGGGCCCCCAGCAGGGGCCATGCTACTCCGACGCTATGACTCTGCACAACTACAACCCCCTCCCCAACCCCACACCCAAAAACCACAACTACAATCTGAAACCCAAACATTTTTCAAATCCAGAGCCCCCAGCACCGCATCTGGGATTGGCAGCAAGGTGACAGTTTTTTTCCCCAGCCCCCCATGCTTTGATGAATCACAAAGTGGAATGCAGCCATCATGTCACTTGGGAAACAATCCACGCACTGGAATGTTTCAGTTGTTCTTGAGAACTCCCGATGGGGCATTATTGCCAGGGAAAGCAAAACATACTTTTGGGACCCATGGGAAAACACTTTACTTTCACCAAAAATCCCCTAACCCCGTGGAAGGACATAAAGTGGCGAGATGTATCTGTTTCTTTTCCCCCAATAAAGTTTATGACACTGTGTATAAGCACAGATACAGCACGGGCAACAGACCGCCTATTTCAACCCCCGCTTTCTGGGCATTATACCATAAACAGATTTGTTTACGTTATGTATGTTACACTTTTCAAACAAAACAAGGCCTGACAGAAGCGACAGGGTTATAAGATCAAAATGTGTTTAGTACTGAAACAAAAGTGCTGTATGTATTTTTACCCTTCGGAAGTTGTTAAAGGAGTCTTTGTTTTATTCAAAGGAAGTTCTCATTCAAAACATATATACCCAAACAAGAGGAAACACTTTGATATAAAGTTATTTGTTATGTGTGATTGCAAAACTGGGCTGGTTTTGGATATAATTGTGTACCTGGCAGTAAAAATTGCAAAATACCAGAATGGCAGTAAAACTTTGCAAGATACCCAAAATTAGGGGGGTCTTAGTGATGTGGTTGAACAATACAGAACCCAAACTTTAAGGGGCATATTTTATATCTGACAATGGGACACAAGCCCTTTTCAGTGATTTTTTTGCAAGTGAACAGACGATGTGTGTGGCGCAGTCGTGGAAAAACGTAAGATATGCCAGGTTCGACATGGCGGGTTTTGAGGAGAGGGGCAGGGGTTTGCTGCCAATGACATCACGGCATTTCGGTGGCTGACAAAAGATGTCACACTGCTGACTCAGTTCACCAACACGAAATGGTAGACATGGCAAGCAGAATAGAGAGGGCCAATGAACCCATTGTAAAACCTGCAGCTGTGATGGATTACAACCCCCAATATGCGTTAGTGGACAAATGTGAATTTCAGGTGGGTTTGCTGATGTGTTTGCAAGAGTTATAAGTGGTCAAAAACTCTTTTTCCCATTGACTTTCCCTGCTGAATGCTTTAAGTTTAAAACCAACAACAAACCCAAAAAGTACGTGAATTTTGTTTTTTCAGTATCAGAAAATAATATTCAAAAATAAGGAACAACACTTGCAATATACCAGGCCCCGAAATTTTCAACACATGCCCTCTCGGAAGCCCGGGGTCATACCCCAACCAAAGCTTGCCTGCTCTCAAGAAAATGCTCAGAAGAGGGTTTTGTCTGTGGACCTACCACAAAAGCCCACAAAATGCGAAACTCGTTTTAAATGTGAGGATTGTAAAGCCCATTGTGCTTATACCCAAAGTTTAAAGAATTCACAAGCTGCAGAGTTTAGAAAAAAGGGCCGTGATTGTAAACAAAGGGCCCCCCTTTTACAGGGGTTAGGGTTTTAGGCTGTCGCCGAAAAAAGCACGCCGGGGAAAGGGAGAACTCCATTTTTTCCCTTTAAAATGATTAAATGCCAGAAAAAAGTTTTCCTAAATTACATTTAAAGGGGGTAATAGAACGGGGATTTTTTTAAAAAAAAAACAAAGTAAAATAAGTCCGTAAAAATTTATAATTTTAAGATTTTTTATTTTTATTGTAGGGGGGAAAGGTGAGTTACTTATTTGTAAGAAGGGCAGGTGCAGGTAGCCCAGGTGTAGGTAGCCTGGCTCCCCCCTCTCATACTTAATATATGATATCAAAAAAACCAGAGGGTAAATGCACATACAGTACCTCCCCTTATTTACTAAAAAAATGTGTATCTTTAAAAAAAAAAAGAGAGGTGAGTAGATTTATTTGTTAGTCAGTGAGGTAGCCGGGAGGTGTGCCCGCCGGGGGTACACCTACCCGGTACCTACCTGTGGCCCAAGTTTATTATTAAAAATCGAATGCCCTTTTTCATGAAATTTTAAACATTTCTAAAACTACTTTGATCCTCATAAACAAAGGGAAAGTAATGAATAAAATTTATGCCCAAATTGTAAACAAAGCGGAGTGAGGGGGTGTGGCGGGGGCCAAACCCGGGTTTTATACCATTTTCTCTATGGCTAACGAGAAAACAAATGTTGCCTTTCCCCCCGGTACCCACAGCTCCACAAGTATTTTTTCAGGCAAATAAAATATGCAATAAATGCCAAAACAAGTTTTCATAACTTATATTAAGTTAGCAATAGAAAAAGGCATTTAAAAACACAATAAAAGGTAAGATACACACGAGTAAAATTATTTTTACCTTAAAATATTTAAACCCCTTTTACTTCGCAACCCCCAATCCGAGGTGTCTCCTGGTGGGCGCAAAATTAAAAAAAAAAAAAATTATTTTTTCTTTGAAATGAAAAAGAGAATCTTTTCCCGATTGTAATGACACCAAAAAAAACGAAAAATTTGACGGAAAACTGTCGGAATTTTGCTCTCGACGAAGTTTAGCGACCTGGCGCTGTTTACAAATCGGCGATTTCGCCCCTTTGTGCCTATTTTTGGCTTAATTCCATTGTTTCAGTCGCCCAAAACTCATAGTATTTCTTTAGAACTCATTTTTTCTATCGATTTGAGTACAAGATACTGCACATTGTACCGATTTCAATATCTAATAATGTGGTCAGAAATTTGCAAATTTGGCTAATTTCACGAAAACTAAATATTTGACAATTTCAAATTAAGGTCAGACCATGAACAAAGCAGACATTCCTGGCTCTAAAATAACATTTTCTTTTGCTCATCAGTCATGTCTCCAGGCCCCTTGATATTACTCTTGCTTTCTATTTGAATTTTATTCAAACATGATATAATAGAAGGACTTAACTATTATGCAAGACTACTGAATACTGTAATTTTAATTGAATAAAAACATCAACACCATGTCATGACTGCCATATTAGAATGGCTAGTTGGGACATTTTTGACATGGAATATTTGTTTACTTTTTGAACATTGGCAAAAATCAAACATTTCCCCCCCTACTTTGAGCTCCAGTTCTAGGCTCTTTTTATAGTAAATCAATCAAAATCACTTTTTTTCTATTTCTATAATATGTTTCGATTCTATCAAACGTGACCAAGAGAATAGAGACACAGCCATAAATACTTACGAAAATAGACCACAAATTCGGATTTTAATTAAAAAAAACGGGGGGTCGGAGTTTTTTTTACTCATTATGCAACTGCTGTTGCTCCAGGATTTGTTTTTTATTGGTGCACCCAGACCACACAGACCATTCTCTCACAAGGTGGGCCTACCAGCTTTCTCCTGCTTGATTTGAAGCCGCTAGAATTTATGAGTATATATACGTCAAATCCAGGTACCTCGTAAGACGTATATATATGGCCGTGAAGTCAAAGGGTTAATATTAATGTGTGAGAGGTGAGTGGCCAGCAGTGTTTATTGATTAAAATAAGAATGGCACACCATCATCCTCTAAATTGGCACTGAAAAGGTCAAGAGGCTTACGACTTCTCTTTGTATTACAGCTAACCTTAGACGCCATCGTCATTGAGAGCCAACTTGTTATACAAAAGAAGTATACGAGAGAGAGAACGAGCTACAGAGTTGAGACAATGTAAGAATATGAACTGAACAGGTAGCGGACGATCAATTGGTAGGCGAAATAAATGGTTTTAATATGTGTCTACTTTTTAGTTCATTCACGGTCATTTGTGTTAGAGTCTGTAAAAACATTTTACTCAATATTTTATTTTATTATAATTACTCACAATACAATACTTTACTTGTGTTACAAGTTGTACAAGTTAGTTCAGAATAAAACAAAACAGCACACACCATTTTTAGAGTGAGATGAAGATAGATATAATATTAAGAATAATAATATTATTATTATTATTAATAATAATAAATAATATTATTATTAGTAATATAATAATATAATAATTTATTTTAATAATAATAATAATTATTATTATTATTATAAAAGCACTAAACCCACAAGGGTTGTGAATTGCTATACATAGAGTAAAGGCATACAAAAATAATATTTTTCTACAGTTACCCCCCAGTGTGTGACTAGAGAAAAAATTCTTCCGACACTACCTACACAGCTGCTTTGTAAACAAATCTCATATTTACATCAATTTTTATTCTGAGTGTATGTATCATGTTTATATGCTATATAATGGGTTTGATATATAATTTTGAGGAAAATATCATATATGGATTAATGAAAATGCCTATATTGATGTATATTAAGACATTTAGTGTGCCCAAGAGTGATTATTATTACGTAGTATTGGCGTCATGAGTAGAGAGAGACTTAGCGATTTTAATGTCTACCTGCACACCAGCACAGTGTGTAAGTATATTTAGGTACAGGTACACATAAGTATAATTATCAGAGTACATATAAAATATGAAGTAACTTTAAAACACTTGAAATTTTGGAAAGTTTCCTGACATAATAGATGTGGTCACGGAAAATGTAAACAAACCGGGTGGGGTGCGCCATATTTGAAAGACCGCTTGCCGTATAGCAAATTTTGGTCATAATTTGACATAGCCATATTAGCGGAATGCCGTAAGGCGAAACGCCGTAAAGCGGGGCCTTACTGTATGTATATATATTATAGAACAATCATAAACAATTTTTCATATTGTTTGTTTGTGTAAACAAGTTTTAGGAACATTATGATGATACTAGTGTTTTTGCTATAATTGTGTTACATTCAACAAGTGTATATATGAACATTGCACCATACTTTGGTCTCACAGGCCACAAAAGTTATGTGAAAAAAGAAAATATTAAAAAGAAACAAGAAACCGTCGAATACAAGTAAACGAAAGTTTACCGGGTGAGCAGCAGTCACTGCTGTTGCCATTCACAGCTCATTTTCTGCAAACTTCATGCCTCTATATCTCGGTAAGTACTGATGGGAAATTTTTTTTTTTAAGACTAAAACAATCAGAAAAATAATCTTAATATTTTCATAAGAATTTTTTTTTTTTTTTTCGAATACTATTTTGGGACACCAGGAGACACTTCAGGATTGGGCCTTTCGACAGCCAAAGGGTTAATGTTTAGAAGGGGAATCCCTTTCCATTAGGACTTTAGGTAGCACAACCTTTTCCGGGGTTACTTCCCTTCTTCTTTTAATGCCACTAGGACCAGCTGACCGTGATGCAGCAACAGCTGACTTTGGTGCAGCAGCAGCTGACCGTGGTGCAGCAACAGATGACGGTGGTATAGCAGCAGCTGTGGTGCAGCAGCAGCTCACCATGGTTGCAACAGCAGCTCACCGTGGTTCAGCAACAGCTGACTGGTTGCAGCAACAGCTGACCGTGGTTGCAGCAGCAGCTGACTGTGGTGCAGGAGCAGCTGACTGTGGTGCAGCAGCCAGCTGACCATGGTGCAGCAGCAGCTCACCGTGGTTGCAACAGCAGCTAACCATAGTTCAGCAACAGCTGACTGGTGCAGCAACAGCTGACCGTGGTGCAGCAACAGCTGACGGTGGTGCAGCAGCAGCTAACTGTGGTACGATAGTACATATTTCTCACCCTTTTTACCACAAGGTTGGGACTAGGCTTT
>NW_026498825.1:0-14405 GCF_026875155.1 Cherax quadricarinatus | reverse complement strand
TTTGGATACATAATTTCGTAATACCTTTTAAAATAATCACTCATTTATTCCCAATTTTTTAAACCCTTGAGAAGGCATATGACCAATTTTGGAGGTATAATTTTTGGGCCCCAAGCCCACCCTTATTCATGGGCAATCTCCACCCTTTCCTTAAAACCCTTTTTAACTGACAGACTTTTCGTGTTCGGTTAATAATTGCCAAACTGGACTTTGTCCAAGTTTAAAGGGGTTTTTCCTCAGGGTTTTGAGCAAACACTTTTTCCCTTGCTATAAATGATTTGGCCTCTCTTCCATGAAAATTTTTGGTCATCACTCTATGTTAAAAAAATTCCCAACTGTTGGATCCCCGACTGTCACCTCATTAGATTTTCTCCACATGGGGTCAACCTTTCCAACGGGGCCCATACAGGGGTTTAAATTTTCCAGTAAAAAATTTACTTCATTGTGCCATCACCCTGATCATCCTTGTACCTTCAGCTCCCTATCCCTGAACGTGATATGGTCTTTTTTCTGGGCCTTCTTTTTGACCGTGGGTTATCCGGGAAACCTCCCCCAAGGCAACTTGTCACAACCAGCTGAACCCTTTTCTTTTAAAACCCTGATTATCTTTCATCGGGAGCTGGTCGTCGAACTCTCCTTCGCCTAATCAGCCCTCTTTCAAAAACTTTTTATGGTGATCAGACCTATTCGCGGCCTCCCCAACTACTCCTCGAGCCTTAACCCGCCCAAACCCAGGATTCTTTGTCCCTTTGGGTCTTTTCGCTCCTCCCCTTTGAGGCCCTTTGCAGAAGCAAATTTTCCACCTTGTCCGATCGCTGTGAGCCTTCCTTCGCTACTACTTCGCTTCATGATCTCGCACCCTTTCCATTAAAACCCCCCCCCCCTTTTAGTAACATTATTTGTTCGTGCCCCGTTTGCCCGTATCTTTCTCTTCGCCTAATTTTGCTTTGTCTTCCCTTCATTACCACCTTTCTTGTTCCATAGCATCTCACTTCCCCCGCCTTTGGGGAAGTTTAGTGTTCGATCTGTTCTTTCTCACTCCCTTTCCAAAACTCAACTGCCTACAGTACTTCCCACTCTTTTTTTTCCATACTTCTGCTCTCTTCTCATCCCAAATCGAAATGTACACAGATGGCTCTAAGTTCTGAGGGCTCTGATTCCGGACAGTGTCATGTAAGGAAAAATTTAAATCCTTAGCTAGCAAAAATTTTTGTATGTCATTCTTGCAGCCTTATCCATATTGCATCAGCCTGTGCTTCACTGGGTTGCTCACACCCCCCTAGTGCTTTACGGGCTATTCGAAAATTTGATACCCCTCACCCCCTGTTCCCGTTCCAATTTGACTTGTGTATCTCACCAGTATAAAGTACTGTTTTTTTTTGGGGCCCCCGGCATGTTGAGTACAGGGCAAATGAACAGGCGGGGGTTTCTGGGCCTCTTTTTTGTCATCATGCTAGGTCAAAACTACCCTCCCGTCTTCGATTGGTCTTATCGGTTACTATTGGGGTTTTTCATGAAAGGCACTGTGTTCCCTCTGTGAGAATGTCGGCCCGAGCATTTGCCCCATTCTGTTAGCTTCCCCCTTTAAGGACACGCCCGAATTTACCTCCAACGTCTTCTCCCTTTTAATCTCTCTGTTTACCTTTCCTTTTTGATGATGGACCCTCCTTTAAACCAGACTCTCTTATTGACCTTTGACAATGATTTACCCACAAACTCTGATGAACCTTCCCCCTCCCCCCCCCCTTTCAACCTCAATCTGTTCACCCCCACCACGCACTATCCACTGCCCTCGTTTCCCATAACTTCTTTAAACATCCCTTTTCCTTTTTGCCACTGAACCTTGCTTTTCCCTTTCCCGCCCTGCAGGGGCTGTTAAACCCTTTGTGGTTTTGCTTTCTTTTTTTTTAAAATAATAATATTGTGAATTCACTGAATGAGTATGTCAGGTAACGAAAGGGGTCAATCATGAGCTTTTTCAGAACACACTATGTTGGAGCACACAATGAGGGTGTAGATCGGGGAATGGGGAAAAACACTGAATGAGGTTGGGTTTACCGCCTCGACATAAAGTGCGATGACATCACACCCGGGGACTGTTGTCTGGCGCAACAATCAAAACCCCTTCTCCAATTGTCTCTTTTGTGGGGTTTGTAACACCTGTATTGAACAAAACGTAGGGCTTTTGAAAAATTGGGAATGGAGGTTTTTGGATAACAAACTGGAAATGTGTTCCCTATTTAATGACTATTTTTTTTTCAGTTTTTACACAGGAATACATAAATGGGGTTCCAGGGAAAATTTAAAAGTTTTTCGTTCCTGATGATTTTAAATTTAAATAAAATTTCTGTCCGATGGGCATGGTTTTCAAACAGATAGACAAAAAAAACTAAATTTTCCCCGACGCAAGTGCCTTGAATCATCAGAATTCGTTTCTAAAAAAAAAAACAAAAAGGGAGCTACACCCATCCTGAAATCTTAGCAAGAACCTCCGAAAAAAGTAAACCCCGCATCCATAGTCTCCCTGTTAAACTACACAAGCACTTACGATGATGAACCTGAAACAGCCTTTTTTTAATTTACCTGCAGCCCTGTATAGCCCTTGTGGTAATAATCCTTTTACTCTTATGCAAGGTTAATTGTTCTGCCATATTGTATCACTGCTACTACCACAACTTATATTACTACTACTACAACCACTAGTATTACACCTCACTCTAAGCTCTGTGTCCATGTATTGTTTGTAACTGCTTGACAAAGCCTGCTGATGAGCAAAATGTTGTGTGAAGCTTATTGCAGCCCTGTAACATCTTAAGTAATTATTACCAAGCTGGCTCCTCTTAGGAAAATACTGAATAGAAAAAGGAATAATAACATACAAATATAAACACTTTAAGTTAGAATTGAAAATATGAAACAATTAAACATGAACTTTATCCACTTTAAAGAGATAAAATAATGAAATATGAAAATGGTATTTACTTCAACGCTAATATGTACAGGTAACTGTTGCATCTGTTGATGTTGTTTGACACATTGCATTGTAGAAATTGTAGCCATTGCAGAGTGATGGGGTCACGAGCTGTAAGTGAACAACCCAACGACTATACAGTCACAGTTCTCTATCCTTGAATGAGTCCTCAAGATGATAGGACAACAGGTTTTTCAACCACTGCAAGATGAGAGTAAGTTGCTGGGGTTGGCTACACGACAGGTAAACCAGATCATGGTGACATCCCAGAACCAAAGTGAGGATTTTCATCTCCTTCAGTACTGTCTCTGTAGTGCCCAGATGACCTGAGCTGACATTCCCCAAGCTAGAAGACAAAAGTTAAAATCACTGCTTGAGAAAATCTCTCTCCCGTGATAAGTAAAACATTTAAAAGATAGTGAGCATGAAAGTCAAGGGCAGTATGAACTTAGCCTCCATCATTAATTAAAAGTGAAGCTTTAAAAACCAATATATCCATTAATAATAGGAGCCGGAGTGCTTTACTTACAGTTTGGTTAAGAACATAAGAAACATAAAAGGAGGAACACTGCAGCAGGCCTGTTGGCCCATACTAGGCAGTCCTTTACAATTCATCCCACTAACAAAACATTTGCCCAACGCCAATTTCCAATGTGGGACTGTGAGTCAAACATGATTATCCATTTGGTCGGAGCCCCACATGTCACCCTTTACCGGTGGCAAAAAGCAGGGGGATAGCGGTAGCTAGACACTGACACTACCTTAACAAGCAGCCTGGCATCAACCTATCCATCACCAATACCTCGCATCATTACTCCCTATCTGTTGAACTTTTCCCTCACACGTTTTCCACAATAAGATTCACAATAGTTCACCTGTTCTTTTATCTTTACAAACTGAAACAAAATAAGTCCCAGGGCCCGACGATTTTTTCCCAGGGTACTCAAAGAATGATAAATACATAAGAAAGAAGGGGCACTGCAGAAGGCCTGTTAGCCCATACTAGGCAGGTCCTTCACAATCCAACCCACTAACAAAATATTTGCCCAGCTGAATTTTCAATTCTACCCAAGGAGCAAGCTTTGATAAGATAAGATTTCGTTCGGATTTTTAACCCCGGAGGGTTAGCCACCCAGGATAACCCAAGAAAGTCAGTGCATCATCGAGGACTGTCTAACTTATTTCCATTGGGGTCCTTAATCTTGTCCCCCTGAAGCTGTACATATTTTCAAAGACATATGGGAAAACATCTTCCACCCACATCCACCAGACCAAGCTGCCATAGCGCACACATTAGACATAGAGATGGGTATCCAACCATGAAGATTTAACCAATCCAGATCCAATCATAAGCCTAAATACCCTATCTTCCACGCATCCTCTAAACCAGTGGTTCCCAAACTTTTTCAGCTTGTTACCCAATTTAACATGCCACATAAAGCATGTTACCCCTTTCACAAAATGTTGTTATTATTGATATATGTAGTGGCTTAAATAAAAAACATGCGAGATATTTTGAGGGGGGGGTGGGGTTGGTATGTGAACAGTGTCCATCTCTAATGACTATTAACAAAGATGTCAAGAACATCAGTGGATGGATGGAGTTGCAATACTTGAAGCTAGTTTAGGAATTCTTTGGCTCATACAGCTTATGTCTTCTCGGCTATGCTTCACTAAGATAAACGACAGTGTGTATATATAGGCAGCCTCAGGAAGTGAAGGACGCCGTACTGGACAGGTCGATCTGGGCTACTGAGTACTTTTTGTCCTGAAGCATACTTGTCAAAATACTTTTGGGTTTCCACACACTTAGCTATATATTTCTCCTTTTCTAATACTGTATATTAGTTTTTGATGTTTATTGTTATTTGGTTTAACTTTATTACTTACTTATAATAGGTTTACTTTACAACTTTATATACTAAGACAAAGTTAACAATAATCCTCATACCGGGTACCGCATTGTTTTCTTGATTTTCAGAATTCATAACTTTTTTTCTGTCACCCCTCCATTACCCCCCAAAAATGGTTAAATTACCCCCAGTTTGGGAACCACTGCTCTAAACTCTCCTTTTACTGTAAATGATGTTCACTCCTTACTAACACACCTTCCAAAAAAAGCTCCAGGTGCTTCTGGTCTATCACATTCAGTCCTTCGTCACCTTCCACTTTCTGTTGCTTCCGCTATCACTGACCTTTTTAATGCCTCCCTTGCATCTGGCTATTTCCCACCATTCTTCAAATCTGCAACTGCATGTCTCATACCAAAACCTGGAAAAGACTTGACTGACCCCAAGAACTATAGACCTATTAGCCTCCTAGAAATTTTGGGTAAGACCTTTGAACGACTTGTAAACATGCGACTTCAGAACTCACTGGAGACAAATAACTTACTGAAAGACAATTCCTGGTTTCTCGACAACACGATCTACCCAATACTTTTTGAATATATCCCTTGAACTAGTACGTATCAATAAAGCCCAGACGTAACCTCCGCCCTAGTCACCAAGATGTGGAGAAAGCTTTTCGGACAACTGTTTGGCATGAAAGATTAAAAACAAACTGTTGCACTCCTTTGAATTAACTATAAATATGATGAAATTAATATGTTCAGGCTTTTAGATGGCCGAACGATGCGTATAACCGTTCAGAGATCTTTATTCGACTATTTCACATTAAAAGGCGGGTTGTACCCCAAGGCTCTGTCCTGTCTCCCACCCTATATAACTCTACACGAATGATTATACTGAACCTCTTAACCTCAAACACAACTTATCCTTTCTTACGCAGACGACATCACTCAACTCACAACACATGAAAACTTTCGTTTCCTAGTATGCAGAACACAAAGAGAGGTCGACAGGATTACCGCCTGGGAATTGTTATGGCGTATCAAAACCAACCCAAATAATTCAAAGATCACTTACTTCCATAGACTGTGTAATGTCCATACTCCTCTCGAACTTAAAACAAGCACCTCCCGTACCCCCATCCCACGCTCCTTCTCGACAGTTGTCCTTGGTGTTACCCTCGACTACTCACTGAACCTAAAAAATCACATTACTACAAAGATCACACAGGCGGGACTTGCACTCTCAAGGTTATATAAGCTGAGAGGAGCCAGTCCCAAGACAAAACTACATCTCTACAAAGCACTCATTCGTCCTCTACTCTCTTACTCTCCACTCGCTCTGACGTTAACCGCCAAGACAAACACACTAAAATTTCAACGTATCCAGATCCGTGCATTACGTTTGGGTGTTGGGAGTGAGTAGGACCGACTTGCCACCAGTGAATCTCTCCACCTCACGACAAACACACCAGCTTTGAACATATACTGGAAGACACTCAGTGACAAACAACTTGACAGACATGAAGCATATCGATGAACTACTGGACTACATACTTAGCAAATACTCATCAACGATCCTTACAAAGATGTAAAATCTTTTCATCGTATGATAAGATCCGGCACCTCCACACGATACAAATAAAACTACCTGACTTTTGCTTAAATATTCAAACAAATTAAAGTGCCATTGTACGGTAGAGCTGTTGTCTTGTGCGTGTTTTTTTTTCGGCTGAAAGTGCTTGTGATGGTGCGTTTTTGCGTCCGCATTTGCATGTAACGTTCCCTGAACCGTATCCAGTCTTGCAAGTGATGTGCTTCCCAAGTTGCAGTCAGCACCCGTAAGTCCTGTTGTCTTTTATGTCGTCTTCGTTAGGGGTTGTATCCAGCTTAGCAGTTGGTCTAGTCCTGACACTCTCTCTTTGACTCAAGACATTCCTCTCAACCGTCTATTCTTTCGCACTTGTCCCCACTTGCCCCTCGCCCCGACGTGGGTCCTTACCTGGGATTCCCTTCTTCTTCTTCTTCTTCTTGTCCCCCAGGATGCGACCCCACACCATTTTGACTAACAACCCAGGAACCTATTTGCTGCTTAGGTGAACAGGACAATAGGTTGTAAGGAAACGTGTCGGAATTTTCCCACCCGACGGGAATCGAACCGGGCCCTCCGTGTGTGAAGCGGAATTTTAAGCCACCCGACCACCGGCCAGTCCCACTCGAATCAAACCCCTCTCACTAACTCAGTATTTATCCAACCTAAATTTTGAACTACTCCCAAGGTTTTAGCTCGAGAAACCCTACTAGCAACTGTTCCACTCATCAACTACCCTATTTCCCAAACTGTTGGATTTTAAACAGAGGGTCAAATGTATCTTTATTAAAAAAGGGATAAGAAAAGCTAAAAGGGACTATGAATTATAGTTGTCTAGGGATTTCTAAAAAGTAACCCAAAAAAGTATTTTTCCAGGATATAGAACAAAAGTCAGAGAATAAGATAGGTCCCCTTAAAAATAACTATGGGCATCTTACTGACAAAGAGAATGAAATGTTGCTCGATTTTAATAATTATTTCTCTCGGTTTTTACACAGGAAGATACAAATAAAATTCCAGTAATTCATTTTTATAGTGGCCAGAAGGAAAATAAATTAATGAACATCACAGTCACTAGTGAAATGGTTGTGTAGCAGATAACCGACTGAAGCAAAATAAGTCACCAGTCCTTGAGAGGTTTATTCAAGGGTTCTTAAGGAATGCAAAATGGAAGTCTGTGAACCGATTAACTAATATTTTTATTTATCTCTTCAAACAGGTGTAGTGTCTGATATGTGGAAGATGGCTAATGTAATCCTATTTTTAAACAGGGGAACAAACCGTTTACCGTCAAATTACCGCCCAATAAGCCTGACCCCATTGTAGGCAAATTACTAGAGCCAATTACATAAGAAACATAAGAACATAAGAAAGGAGGAACACTGCCAGCAGGCCTGTTGGCCCAACTAGGCAAGATCCTTAACAATTCATCCCACTGATAAACATTTGACCAACAATTTTCAAATGCACCCTAGAAACAAGTCGATGTGTTCAGTCCCATCAATTTGAGTAGAAAAGGTAGATTTATAGGTGAGATATAAGAAGCCATCTCGATAACATAGTTTGATTAAAGATACTCACATGGATTCACAAGAGGAGGCCGTTCTTGTCTAACTAATTTTTTAACTTTCTCCAGTTTCAGCTTTTGAGGCTGTTGACCACGATAAAGAATTTGAATTATTCACTTAGATTTTAGTAAGGCTTGATAGAGTTCCGCACCAAAGACTGTTGAAGAAAGTGCATTGGGTGGAAGGGTGCTCTCGTGGATCGAATCATGGCTCACAGACAGGAAGCATAGTGTCCATAAATGGGGTTAAATCCGAGTGGGGGATCAGTAACAAGTGCGTTCCACAGGATCAGTCTTGGGGCCCGTTGTTTGTTTATAATATATATCAATGATTTATGAAGGAATTTACTAATTTGTGATATGAAGCAAATTCGCCGATGACACAAGATAGGTAGGATAATTGATTCAAACGAGAGATGTATAGGGAACTTCAGGAGATTTAAACAAACTCTATTCTTGGTCAGAAAAGTGGCAGATGCAGTTCACTATATGAGAAATGCAAGTTCGAAGCTCGGAGTGTCCATACCCCTAGCACTTATAAGTAAAAATGTAGACCTTAGCCTAGAACTTAGCCATACAGATTGCAAACCAAACCTTAAACCCAAGACAGCAATGCTAAGCGTACGTAAAAAGGCAAAATAATTACTGGGATTTATATCAAAAGTGTAAGCAACAGAAGTCCAGAGGCAAACTGAAGCTTTATACGATCATTAGTAAGGCCTCGCTTAGATTATGCAGCACAAATTCTTGGTCTCCCATATTACAGAATGGACAAAATTCGTAGAAAACATTCAGCATAGGATTCTAAATTAATACATAGCATTGAAATCATCCTTAGAAGAAAGATTTGAAAACCTTAAGTTACACTCACTTGTTTAGACGAAGAATGAGAGACGGATCCGAAGTGTATAAGTGGAAGATAGGTATTAATAAAGGGGATATTAACAAGGTCTTGAGGATCTATCTCCAAGAGAGAACCCGCAGAATGGATTTATATAGATAATAACCCAACTAGGTAGACTGTTCCACTCATCAACTACCCTATTTCCAAACCAATACTTTCCTATTTCCTTTTTCTAATAAGAACATAAGAACATAAGAAAGGAGGAACACCATCCAGCAGGCCTGTTGGCCCATACTAGGCATCCCTGGAATTGTAAAGGACCTGCCAAGTATGGGCCAACATGCCCGCTTGCAGTGTTCCACCTTTCTTATGTTCTTATTTAGAAAGGACATAGGAAAGTATTGGTTTGGAAATAGGTTAGTTGAGAGGGGGGGGAGTGGAACAGTCTACCTAGTTGGGTTATTTAGGCTAGTACTTTGGTAGATTCAAATTTAGGTTGGAAAAGTACATGAGTAGGAGGTTGGATATGAGTGGACTTTCACATCAGAGCTTATTTCTTGGGTACAAATGAAAATTGAGTGGACATAATGTTTTATAGTGGGATGAATTGTAAAGGACCTGCCTAAATGGGCCAACAGCTCCTGCAGTGTTCCACCTTTCTTATGTTCGTTATGTTCCTTATGTACTTATGAAGGGAAGGTTGTGGGTGGGAGGTTTGGCCCAAGATACTCGGTAGATGAGCTAAATTGTTTTGAAAAAACCGACAAGTTGAAGATTGAGACCACTTATGCAGCATATGGGAATCTTTATTCATTAACGTTCGCCACACAGTGGCTTCACCTCACCTCACTACAGTAAATAAGCACGTCTAACTGCCCTATGCTGTACATTCTACAAGAATTGATGGAACTGAAAACACATCGACTCCAGGCTGATGGATTGATTACCTTCATACTCCTCCTCCCCTATCCGCCATCCCTCTTTGTATTGACTGAGGAAGCACTGTGTGGTTAAACGTTTCCTGATAAAGAGTTCCCTTATGCTGCATAGTGTCTTCAATCTTCACGCGGTAGATTGAAACACAAGTATACTGGGTAGATTACGTGAGTGTGAAACTGTTTTGAGGGCTCCTTATTGGCTCGGGATCTGGGAAGAGTAACAATAGGTAGGCCTGTGTAGGATTTAGCGGGGATGTAAGTGGCAACCGGGGAAGGGGATTTTCCCCATGTATGACTGAGAAGTATAAGGGGTAGGCTCAGTAGGTTGAGGTACAACCCCGTGGCATGAAGTGATGTATTGGGTTTTTTGGGCATAAGGATTTTACCGGTCGGGTGTTTTATGGATAGACTGGTGGTTGATGGGGGGGTCTGTGGAATATGTGATGGAGAGATTCGGCGATTCCCGTGGTGCATTTTTGTGAGAGATGGGAAGTGTCAGGGGTTGGTTGAGCAAGGGTGCTGCATCGGATACGAGGGTAAAGTCATTTCTATTCTGTAGGCATTAAGTCTTGACTGAGGGTATGGAATGAGAGTAATCAATTAGGGCTGTGGGGGACAATATGGTAGTATGTAGACCATATCGTGGGGAAATGCGGGGGAAAGGGTTAGCGAGGTGAAGCGCGGTATAAGTGGTTACGTTTATAACGTTTATCGCGACACAGTCCCACTGGAAAATCCCTTTCTCCCCTTGGCCCAAAAATATCTCTGTTTCGGCACAACGTTTTATAAAACAACCACTATCCCCCCGCTTCCCCTCGCTAACCCCTTTTCCCCCCGCACCCCACGATATTATAAAAACTACCATAATGTACCCCACAGCCCTAAATAACCATCCAAACCCCCCACGTAAAAACTTAATCCTACAGATAGAAAATGCCTTTACCCGTATCCTAGCAGCACCCTGTAAAACAACCCCGACCTCCCCTTTCCTCTCACAAAAAAGCCCACGGGAACCGGAAATCCTCTCCTTCACATTTTCCACAACCCCCCCCAACCCCCATCTATCCTAAAAACCCCCCACGGAAAATCCTAGCAAAAAACGATCATCATTTCATGCCCAGGGGGTTGTAACCTCAACCTACTGAGCCCCCCAAATACTTCCTCAGTCATACATGGGGAAAACCCCTCCACCGGTGCCACTACCCTCCCCACTAACATCCTACACAGCCTACCTATTTTTACCTTCCCCCAGATCCCGACCCAAACATAAGACCCTAAAAACATTTTTTACACTCACGAAACCCCTTACCCCAGTATAATATGTTTCAATCTACCGAGTTTGAAGTTGGACACTTTGCAGCATATGGAATCTTATTCAGGAAAACGTTTCACCACCAGGGGCTTCCACCCCCAAACAAAAGGAAGGCGTAGGGGGAGGAGTATGAGGTAATCAGTCCTCACCCTGGGTGATGTGTTCATCCATCAATTTGTAAAATGACAGCATAGGGCCGTAGACGTGGTTTATTACTGTAGGGGGTGGGTAAAGCCCTGTGTGGCGAAACTTTTTCATGAAAAAAGTTTCCCCCAAATGCTGTAAGTTTCAATCTTCAACTTGTGGGTTTTTTCAAACCATTTATCCAATCTACCGAGTATCTTGGAAAAAACCTCCCCACCCACCCCTTCCCTCAAAGAACATAAGAACATAAGAACATAAAAAAGGGAGGAAAACACTGCGGGAGGCCTTTGGCCCTACTAGGCAGGTCCTTTTACAATTCCCCCCACAAAAAACATTTGTCCACTCAATTTTCAATGCCCCCCAAAAAATAAGCTCTGATTGAAAGCCCCCACTCAAATCCAACCCCCCCCTACTAGTATTATCCAACCTAAATTTGAAACTACCCAAAGTCCTACCTCAATAACCCAATAGGGAGACTGTTCCACTCACAATACCCCCATTTCCAAACCAATACTTTCCTATGTCCTTTCTAAATAAGAACATAAAAAAGGGGAAAACTGCAGCTGGCCTGTTCCCATACTAGGCGGGCCTTTACAAATTTAGGACCTGCCAGTATGGGCCAACAGGCCCGCTGCAGTTTCCTCCTTTTTTATGTTCTTATGTTTTATTTAGAAAGGACATAGGAAAGTATTGGTTTGGAAAATAGGGTGTTGAGAGTGGAACAGTCTACCTAGTTGGGTTATTAACTAATTTAAATCCATTTCTGGGGTTCTCTCTTGGAGAAATCCCCCAAGACCTTGTTAAATATCCCCTTTATTAATACCTATCTTTCCCCTTATACACTTCGATCAGCTCTCCCCCCCCATTCTTTTTCTAACAAGTGAATTAACTTAAGAGTTTTCAATCTTTTTCATAAAGGGAAAATTTCTAATGCATGTATTATTTTTCATCCTTGCTGAATGTTTTCTAACGAATTATTCCATTTTGTAATTGGGGACCCAAATTGACTGCATAAACTAAACGAGGCCTTATAAGATGTTTTTAAAGCTGCTTTTGACCTCTGGACTTTTGTTGCTTTAATTTTGATATAAATCCAGTAATCTATTTTCCTTTTTACGTCGCTTAGGCATTGCTGTCTTTTTAAGGTTGGTTTTGCAATCTGTTGGCTAAGTTTTAGGCTAAGTTTCTACATTTTTTAAAATTATAAGTGAGGGTTTTGGAAACTTTCCCCCAGCTTCAAACCTTGCATTTTTCTATATTGAACTGCATTCCCCCTTTTTTGACCAAAATGGTTTGTCTAAATCCTCCTGAAGTTCCCTAACATCTACGTTTGAATCAATTATCCTACCTATCTTCGTGTCATCGGCGAATTTGCTCATATCACTAGTAATTCCTTCATCAAGATCATTGATATATATTATAAACAACAACGGGCCCAAGACTGATCCCTGTGGAACGCCACTTGTTACTGATCCCCACTCGGATTTAACCCCATTTATGGACACTCTGCTTCCTGTCTGTGAGCCATGATTCGATCCACGAGAGCACCCTTCCAATCCATATGCTACTTTCTTCAACAGTCTTTGGTGCGGAACTCTATCAAATGCCTTACTAAAATCTAAGTGAATAATATCAAATTCTTTATCGTGGTCAACAGCCTCAAAAGCTTTACTGAAGAAAGTTAATAAATTAGTTAGACAAGACCGGCCTCTTGTGAATCCATGCTGAGTATCATTAATCAAACTATGCTTATCGAGATGGCTTCTTATAATCTCACCTATAATTCTACATTCTACTCAAGATTGATGGACTGAACACATCGACTTGTTTCTAGGGTGGCATTGAAAATTGGTTTGGTCAAATGTTTATCAGTGGGATGAATTGTAAAGGACTTGCCTAGTATGGGCCAACAGGCCTGCTGCAGTGTTCCTCCTTTCTTATGTTCTTATGTTCTTATGTAATTGACTCTAGTAATTTGCCTACAATTGGGGTCAGGCTTATTGGGCGGTAATTTGACGGTAACGACTTGTTCCCTGTTTTAAAAATAGGAATTACATTAGCCATCTTCCACATATCAGACACTACACCTGTTTGAAGAGATAAATTAAAAATATTAGTTAATGGTTCACAGACTTCCATTTTGCATTCCTTAAGAACCCTTGAATAAACCTCATAAGGACCTGGTGACTTATTTTGCTTCAGTCGGTCTATCTGCTACACAACCATTTCACTAGTGACTGTGATGTTACATAATTTATCTTCTTCTGGCCCACTATAAAAATGAATTACTGGAATATTATTAGTATCTTCCTGTGTAAAAACCGAGAGAAAATAATTATTTAAAATCGAGCACATTTCATTCTCTTTGTCAGTAAGATGCCCATAGTTATTTTTAAGGGGACCTATCTTATCTCTGACTTTTGTTCTATATACCTGGAAAAAACTTTTTGGGTTACTTTTAGAATCCCTAGCAACTTTAATTTCATAGTCCCTTTTAGCTTTTCTTATCCCTTTTTTAATGAAGATACATTTGACCCTCTGCTTTAAATCCAACAGTTTGGAAATAGGGTAGTTGATGAGTGGAACAGTCTGCCTAGTAGGGTTATCGAGGCTAAAACCTTGAGTAGTTTCAAATTTAGGTTGGATAAATACATGAGTGAGAGGGGTTTGATTCGAGTGGGACTGGCCCGGTGGTCTGGTGGCTAAAATTCCCGCTTCACACACGGAGGGCCCGGGTTCGATTCCCGGCGGGTGGAAATTCCGACACGTTTCCTTACACCTATTGTCCTGTTCACCTAGCAGCAAATAGGTACCTGGGTGTTAGTCGACTGGTGTGGGTCGCATCCTGGGGGACAAGAAGAAGAAGAAGAAGAAGGACTCACAGGTAAGGACCCACGAGGGGCGAGGGGCAAGTGGGGACAGTGCGAAGAATAGACGGTGAGAGGAATGTCTTGAGTCAAAGAGAGAAGAGTCAGGACTAGACCCAACTGCTAAGCCTGGATAAACAATAACGAAGACGACATAAAAGACAACAGGGACTCTACGGGTGCTGACTGCAACTTGCGGGAAGCACATCAACTTGCAACGACTGGATACGGTTCAGGGACACGTTACAGCAAAGGCGACGCAAACGCACATCGCAAGCACTTCAGCCCGAAAAACGCACAAAGACACAGCTCTACGACAATG
>NW_026498823.1:0-20328 GCF_026875155.1 Cherax quadricarinatus | reverse complement strand
ATTTTTATATATATATATATATATTTTTTATATATTATATATATTTATTAATATATATATATATATTTTATATATATATATATATATATTATAATATATATATTTTATATATATATATATATATTTGTCGTGCCGAATAGGCAGAAACTTGCCATCTTGGCTTAAATTGCAATGCTCATCTTGCCATACAGGACAAGTGAAAATTTGTGTATGATATAATTTCGCCAAATCATTATGAATAACGTAAAAATAATATATTTCACTGTGTATTTTTAGTATTAAATTACTGTATAAAATCTAAAAATAATATTTATGTTGGGTTAGTAAATATATTATATATAATCAAGGGGAAAGCGCAAACTGGCAGGATTATACAGCGCCTGCAGGGCAGGAGGGAATTGGAGGCATTCAGGCTTAAATTCGGGGAACTGAGAAGCAGAATCCAATTCCCTATTAGAGCCCATCGTACCAACATCAAGGAATTCTTGAGTGGAAGGTTAGGCTAAAATAAATTGTTCTTGTTATAATAAGGTTAGGTAGGTTTTCTAACATTCCTTTGGTGCAAAATTAAAATTTTTACATTAAAATTAATGAAAAAATATATCTTTAAACGTATAAGAGAAAATTTTAGAAAGGACTTAATTTAAAATGAGTTCTTGCTAACTGACCAGTTTTACATATTCGGCACGACATACATATATATATATATATATATATATATATATATATATATTATATATATTTATATATATATATTTAATATATATATATATATATATATATAATATGCAAACAGCAGACAGGCGATCTTAACTATGCAGGACAAGCCACGGGGGAGGGGGGGAATCTTTAGGTCAAGTACTTTCACACTTCTCAGTCCATCATCAGGAGCTATGAAATGTTGCAAGTGAGCAACTAAAGGAGGGAGTGAGTTTCCAGAGTAGCGTAGTGCAGGTGTGTCACCAGTCACAGCTTCTCTCACCACCATCCCCCTACTCCCCATATGGGGTAGGAAGGTTTCTGAGATGTCAAGTATGAAACTATTTGATATAATAGCCAGGCCCAAGCATTTTCTAGTCGCTTATAACAGGTCATGTGGTTTGAGAAAATACTTTTCTCATTGAATACTATGTACATGGATTGCTATTATTGTGTGTAACCTTTTTACCTAACAAAAAGGAATGAAATGGGCTCTTTGTCCATTTGAATGTCCTCTTCTGGAGTACTCAAATGTTCTCAGAGGTACTCAGAAGTATCTCTTCCTAAATATTGTCTACTATCCTTCTCAGTTAATATGCCTTACTTTGAAATCTTTTATACCTTTCCAATAATATTTTATAATCTAAATTTCTACTAATACCCTTTAACCCCTACCTGTTATCTTGTAATCTTGTATGCCTGTCACTTTATGGTACAGTAACAGCTAAACGCATTACATAACCATTCACAACTGACGTGGTATAAAGTTTTGGTGCGTAAACACTGGTTGGGCGTCACCAATCCATCAAACCACCTGGCATAATGAGCAATCCTGTGATTTTGTATAGCATTGTTGTTTAAGATTGTGTACAATAGACTCTACTAAATAGCTATCAAGCTTGTATAACCCATAATTTGAGTTATATACAGTATTCCTTTCTTCTTTCAAGGGAGAAGATCCCATTGTTTCTTTCCATGACAATATAAACCTTGCTTTCAAAAACACAGGGACTATGAAACAAAGGCTGATTAAAAACACCCTCCAACAAAGTTGGTGGGGTTTACAAGGTCCCATGTACCCAGCGTCCCCTCTGCAAAGATAGTGATTATGTATGAGTGATGGTGAAAGTGTTGAATGATGATGAAAGTTTTTTTTTTTCATTTAGGGTTTTCTTTCTTTTTGGGTCACCCTGCCTTGGTGGAAAACGGCCAATGTGTTAAGAAAAAAATATGCAAACAATCGCAGTGCAAGACAAGCCACAGGGGGTGGAAATCTTTAGCACAAGTACTTTCACACTTCTCAGTATGTCATCAGGAGTCATGCAATGTTGCAAGAATAGCAACAGGAGAAATGAGGGAAGGTTTTCTCAGAGAATGGTAACATGGGTGACACCCACTCCAGCCTCTCTCAGGCTCCTTATTTCTTTCAAAAATTTTATCTTACACTTACCTGGTATACTCAACAAACTTATTCCTTTATAATTTTTACACTGTCCAAGGAGAAGTGGAGAAGAATCCTTCTTCCGTAAGCCTTGTGTGTCATACGAGGTGACTAAAATGCCGGGAGCAAGGGGCTAGTAACCCCTTCTGTATAATTACTAAATGCAAAGAAAGATATAATTTACTTTTTCTTTCGGGTCACCCTGCCTTGAGGGGTGATGGCCACTGCATTTAAAAGAAAAATTAATCTCTCTCTGTCTTTATCCATGGCTTCCACACTTCCCCCACTCTTACATCCGACTTTTCCTCACTCCTAAAGGATGTTATACCTCCCTAGTCAATGAAATCACTGCCTTCCTTTCATCAACATTTAACATCTCAAAATATTCCTACTATCTTCCCAATACCTCCACCTCCCCATCTAATAACTCTCTTCTTCCACTTTTAATTGTCAAAGCCATTCGTTCTCTAGGCTTTCTCAGCTTGTTAATCTCACTCGAAACTTTTTCCTGTTCTCAACAAAATGTACACTCTTATTTGCTTCCCTTTTACATTCTTTCACCACTATCTTAATCTCTCCATATACTCCACCCTCCTTATATCACTTCTGTTTTGTGAAAACCTCTCATATGCTAACTTTTTCTCCCTCCTCTTTACCTCATCATTCTACTGAGCATTCCTCTTCCCTCCTGCACCCACCCTCCTGTATCTACAAACTGCTGCACATTCAACCCTGCATTCTTCATCTAGCCTATACCTCTTCAACCTTGTTACCCATGCTCTCTCACTAGCCCATTTTTCTACAAATAGTTGCTTACATCTTACTCTACCTCTTCCTTTGGTTTATAAATGTTCACCTCTCTCTTACTCAGTGATATCATTCTCCTTATACCCCATCTGCCTCTTACTCTCACCATATCTACAGCTAATTAATGATCCAATATATCTACTGCCCTTCCATAACCATGCACATTCAGGTGTCTACCCATTAGCCTTTTATCCATCAATACATAGTCCATCAAACTGTTGTCATTATGCCCTATATCATTTATCATATACTTATTTATCCCATTTTTCTTAAAATATATATAACCCATTACCAAACCTTTTTCTATACAGAGTTCAGAGGTCTCCATTATCATTTACCCTGGCACTCCAACCATACCAACTACACCCTCTACAATCATTTCTTCCACTTCAGCATTTAGGTTCCCCTAATACAATTACTCTCTCACTTGGTATTTTAATCCACATAATCCTTGAATTTATACATTTATATACGCTCTATTCCTGCCATAACTGATCATTCAACATTATTGCTACTCCTTCCTTAGCTCTCAGATACACCCAAGCTTTGATTCTGTAAGACAAGATGACATGCATGGGCAAGGTTACTCATCATACTACTGGTTCTGTAAAGATTTGATTAATACTCTGTGCACAAACTTGTTTACACTATTTTTATTTCTATGGTAACTAAGAACCTCATAACCATGTAGTATATTAGGACAAATGTCAATCATGGTGAGTCTCTGCTCACTGTGCACTAATTTTTTTCACTTAATGAGGTCCACAGAGTATCTCAGACTTTTTTTACATTTTCCTCTATTTCAGTTTCAAATATACAATATAGTAATGGGATAAGTAAATATTTCCTTAAAACATAATTTTATTAAATATTTATGACTATAACACAATCTCCTTTGATTAAATGATAGTATTTCCTATAATTAGGCTAAGAATATTTTCTTAAAAGTTAATTCTATTAAAAAATTATGACTAGATGAAAGCAATCCTTTTAGATAACATTACACAATTTCTTGCAAGGCTAAGAATGGAGGAATGTGAAGTTAACTATTGTACTCTAACACATGTTATAGCAAAGAAGAACCAAGAGCAATTTTACTAAACCAGTACTAAATGCTTCAACATTTACAATAAAGAATAAACTATCTTTCTAACATGTTCAATGTAATGGTTATGAATATTTCATTGTTCCTGCTAGTAAATCATAACTGAATGGTCAGCCATAATTAACCTTTTCAGGGTCCGTGCCGTAGATCTACGGCTTTACGTTGAGAGTCCAAATCGTAGATCTACGCCATGAGCTCAGCTCACTCTGATAAGCTATGAGAAGTAAACTTGGGCCTAGATATGAGAGAATACATTTATGTGGTATGTGTGCACCACATAAAACAAATCCTGCAGAACACAGTGCAAAATGAGAGAAAAAAACTAAGACCATATTTTTCGATTAAAACAGCAACTTTGCAGTGTTTTTTGTATGTTTTTTATAGTTGTATTTGCGATTTCTTGGTCTCATTTGATAGAATAGAGGATATAGTACAGAAACAGAGATGATTTTGATTGGTTTTAGTATTGGAAATGGCTTGAAATTGAGCTCAAAGTAGTGAAAATGTTAAATTTTTGTCGATGTTCAAGAACACAACAATTTCTCCTGAAACAACAACTTGAACAACACAAGGAAAGATGTGTAGAGTGTACCAATAACAAGATTGTCACAATTTGTGAAAGCAAGTGTAAGGCTGCTGAACAAGGTGGTGGTGGTGTTCTTAATTACAGTAATGACGAATATAATACTTGTGTTGATAACTATAGTGAGCATCATAATGAAGGCTATGGTGTCAATGATGTTAGTAATAGTGATGACCGTAATAAAAGTGGTGGTGAAGAGTGTGATGAGAGCAGTGGTGTCTATAATGTTAGTCGTAGTGATGAGCGTAATATAAGTGGTGGTGAAGAGTGTGATGAGAGTGGTGGTGTTATAATGTTAGAAATAGTGATGGCGTAATATAAGTGGGGGTTTGAAGAGTGTTGATGAGGGCAGTTGTGTTATAATGTTAGTATTAGTGATGAGCATAATATAAGTGGTGGTGAAGAGTGTGATGAGAGCGGTGGTGTCTATAATGTTAGTATAGTGTTTGAGGTAATAAAAGTGGTGGTGCAGAGTGTGATGAGGTTAACCACATAGACATTAATTTTGGGAATAAAATTTACTGTTGATAAATGTAATGAACACAATGTTGGTAGTGGGTGTTGGTGATTGGGCAGTTACAGTGTTGGTGTAATGTTAGTGGAGGAGGGAATGTGAGTGGTGGTGTACCCATCATACATTCACACATAAACAGCGTCGTGCTCTGGGTATACAAAGACTCCCACGAGGCCTTACAACTGGAAGTGCACTTATAAAACTCATGGACAAGGGTAGCACTGTTGACATTGATAAGGTCTGCTATTTATATGAACAATTTTTTCATTATGCTGAGAAACTCAACAAGATCCCAGGACTACTATAATGGATCAAAACTCGTATAAACTTTCTATATTAAGCTGGAATATTGCATCACTTAGAAAAAGACTTCCTGACCTTCATCATAAAGTAACCACCGAACCCATTGATGTTGTGTGTCTACAAGAGTGCAGAGTCCCTGAAAAATCCCAACCCCCTAAATTACCATCATTTGTTGCATATAACCTCAAATCTACTAACTCTTGTGTTCTATATATTAAAAAATCACTTCCCCATCAACTTCTTGCACATAAGAAAACAGAGGGGCTACAATATCACGGTGTTAGGATTTATATTGGGAACTCTGCTCTCAACATATTTAATTATATGCTCTGCTGTAAGTTTAATTACTTGGAGCTCCCAACTTGTGCTCATTCTGAGCCTACTCTTATTATTGGCGATTACAATGCGGACACAAAAGCATTGGAAACTCACGTTGGTAATCGTAATGGCAATCAACTGCTGTCACTCTTAAACAGTCATGATAATGTCCAAATTGTAGGTGACCTTGAACCCACACATATCTATGGAGGTATCCTTGATCTGTGCCTGGGCTTCAACATTACTTCTGCCAGCTGTGAGTCTTCCATTGTAACAGATATAGCGTCTGATCATTTCCCTAGGCTAAGCTCACTAGATATTGGTAATACTATCCTTCCTGGTGGGATATTCAAACGGAAACGTTTTAATGTTCCCACTGATCAGCATGATGACTTTGTTGCACATGTGACTGACTGGTATAATTCCTATGAGTGCTCCTCTGTAGACCTTTAACAATGACCTTGTGAGCAGTATTCAGAACTACTTAGAGCCGCCACTGAAACCTCTTGGTACTCTAAACCCAACAAACTTCCATAATAATCATACCTCCTTCAAAAACCATACTTATTACAATGATTCTAAACTTCGTACACTGAAACATACTGCTCGCAGACTAGGCCTAGCCTATAGAAAACATCGTACCCCTGGAATGCTGAGGCTCTTCCAAACTGCCCTTGCTGCTGCCAGAGAGCGTATGACAGAGCTGCGGCAAACAGACTGGGAAAAATTTGTCAACGGTCTTAATGCTCACACCTCACTTAGCCGAGCATGGAGGGACATAAATAGAATTAAGGGTAACAGAACTGGGCAGATCGCGCACCTCATCCCTTGCATAGGGCGAATGAGTTAGTCAGTGCTTGGGCTGCTACATCTAGCTATGACAATCTTCCCAGTACCACACAGGCAAAATTAAATGACAAATATGATGCAAGGGAGAGACTTGTTTGCTTTATGCTCAGCAAGGCAGATGATTGCAACATTCCTTTCACTAATTATGAACTTGATGCAGCACTAACTAAGGGCAACTCCACGTCGCCTGGTGAGGATGGTATTACTTACAACATACTCAGATTGCTGCGTTGAGTACCAGGTAATCCATTACCTGAATTATATAACATGAGCTATGTAACTGGGGAGCTCCCTCAATCTTGGACCAACAGCCTCATCATTCCAATTCCTAAGCCCAGTCAACAAAATGCATTTCGCCCAATATCTCTTAATCGTCTCTCTTAATCGCCCAATATTCTTAATCGTCTCATGTACAGAATCAAACAATTTTTGTCTCCCCGGTTACATGGTTTCATGCATGGAAGGAGTGTGCATCATTGCATAGCCACCTTTCTCACCCTGCACACTGACAGCTCATACACTACCTTCCTTGACCTTAAATCCGCTTTCGATGTAGCCAACCGACATGTAATCATTAGTGAACTTGCCAGAATGGATGTTGGAGGATGGCTTCTCCGCTGGATTAAAGGCTACCTGTCCAACAGAAAATCGTCTGTGTTGTTCCAGGGACATAGAAGTGTAACTAAAGACTTTGAATTAGGAACCCCACAGGGAGGTGTGCTCAGTCCCACACTGTTCAATATTCTAATTAATGCATTACTTAATGCTATGCCTAGTCAGCCCCATCATTATGTGATTAGTTTTGCTGATGATATAATGATTCACACCACCGGATTCTCCAACACCCAAAACATTCTTAATCATGTACTAGCCTCGTGTCAGGACCTGGGGTTGATAATCTCTAATGATAAAACAAAGATACTCAATAGGCATCCTCCTCAACAGAGAGGCACAGTTCGTCAGATCCAATTGCATGATGTGTCTCTTCTAGAATATGTAGGCAGATACAGGTATCTAGGCTTTGAGGTTCCACTACTTGGACCTGTTGTAACAAGACTTTGTCGCCAATACAAAGAAAGACTAAGAGCACTTAGAGTTGTGGCAGGGCTTCACCCCAGGTATGGTGCTAATGTTAAAATTGTGAAAATGATGTATCTTGCTTATATTAGATCATTGGTTGATTATGCTGCGCCACTACTTGCTCTTGTGTCTGACTGGAAGCTTGGAGGGCTGGAAAAACTGCAGAACGAAGCAATGAGGATCATTTTAGGATGCCCTCGTACTGCCAAAATTTTAAATATGCAAAAAGAACTTGATATTCCAAGCATCAGAGATCGTGTTACTGAAAGAAATATCCTAATTGGGGTTAATATGCTCAGGCAAGCTCATTCAAACCCCTGCACAGAAGCCCTCCAAACTTTCCTCAGCACTGGTGAACACTCCTCCAGATGGATCGAAAAAACTGGAACTGACCTCCGCATGAATCAGATACATGATCTATGTCAAGTAAGGCAACAGCGGCACTTCTCCGCTCCATGGAATATTACCCCATTCCAAATTACCATTCCTCTATTTCCCCCAAAACTACTTCTTAAATCACAACCAAAACTTCGCCTTGAAGCCAAACATGAGGCCTTAAGCTGTACTGATAACTTAGTCACACAGCACACACTCTTGCAAATTATTTACGCTGATGGTTCTGTTCACCAGGTGCAGCTGGTAGTGCTGCTGTTGTCGTACAGAGTGATGGCTCTCTTAAAGAAATTGGAGCACGCATCAATAATTGGGCCTCTACCCTTCAGACAGAAAACTGTTTGCCATACTCTTGCACTGAAATGCATCTATGTATCAAAGATTGACAGTTTAATTGTAACTGATTCTGTCATCCATAAATGCTCTCAACTCATTAAGCATAAATTGTGGCATGCTGGTGTCAGAAGCCAGACACAGGTATGGTAGGATTGTGGACAGTGGAGTCAGAGTGCACATGCTGTGGATTCCATCTCACTTTGGTCTTCAGATGCATGACAGAACTGATAAATTGGCTAAGCTGTATGCTTTCAAAGAGGGAGTAGATTACAATCTTGGCTTGTCAGGTAGTTGTTTGAGAAAAATTTAATACGAAAAGAACTTCAACTGAATTTTATGGACTTAAGGCTCAGGGGAAAGATTGGCACCAGTGAGTCCATCTATCATCATTCTATCATGCAGGGGAGCCACATGTCTATGGTGCACCCAACAAAAAAAGCAGATCTTGGAAGTCACTACCGCCCGGCTCCGGCTGGGTTAAAAGTATCTTTGGCAGGTTAATCACACACCAGATGTAGACCAAAGAAATGTAAACTTTGCCGAGGGGATATTGTCACACCCTGCGTCATTTTTGTACGGGGAGTGCGATAAAATTAATGAATTTAGAACAACTCACTCAGAAGTGTTCAAAAAATGTTAAGTATTTTATCCACAGTGGTAAATTACAGACCCATTTGGAGAAATACCCTGACTTTGCTAGCTGTAAATAAAGTATTACCACATGTGTGCATGTGTGTGCATGTGTGTGCATGGGGTGTGTGGTGTGTGTGTGTGTGTGTGTGTGTGTGTGTGGTGGTGTGTTGTGGGGTGTGTGTGTGTGTTGTGTGTGTTTGTGTGTTGTGTGTTTGGTTTTGTGGTGTGTGTGTGTGTGTATGTGTGTGCACTCACCTAGTTTTAGATTGCAGGGGTCGAGTCCAAGTCCGGGGGTGTGTGTGTGTGTGTGTGTGTGTGTTTTGTTGTGGGGTTGTGTGTGTGTTTTGTGTGTGTGTGTATAAGTGTGTGTGTGTGTATGAGTGTGTGTGTGTGTGTGTATGAGTGGGGTGTGCATGTGTTGGTATGGGGTATATGTGTGTGTGTACTCACCTATTTGGGACTCACCTATTTGTGGTTGCGGGGTCGAGTCTTAGCTCCTGGCCCCGCCTCTTCACGGTTGTACTGGGCCCTCTCTCTCCCCGCTCCATGAGCTTTATCAAACCTTGTCTTAAAACTGTGTATGGTTCTGCCTCCACTACGTCATTTTCTAGGCTATTCCACTGCTTACAACTCTATGACAGAAGAAATATTCCTATCTCTCTGACTCATTTGTGTCTTCAACTTCCAATTGTGGCCCCTTGTTTCTGTGTCCCCTCCCTGGAACTCCTGTCTTTGTCCACCTTGTCTATTCCACGCAGTATTTTATATGTCGTTATCATGTCTCCCTGACCCTCCTGTCCTCCAGTGTCGTCAGGCCGATTTCCCTTTATCTTTCTTCATAGGACATTCCCCTTAGCTCTGGAACTAACCTTGTCGCAAACCTTTGTACTTTCTCTAGTTTCTTGACGTGCTTTATCAAGTGCGGGTTCCAAACAGGTGCTGCATACTCCAGTATGGGCCTGACATACACTGTGTACAGCGTCTTGAATGATTCCTTACTAAGGTATCAGAATGCTGTTTTCAGGTTTGCCAGGCGCCCATATGCTGCAGCAGTTATCTGATTGATGTGTGCTTCCTGAGACATGCTCGGTGTTATACTCACCCCAAGATCTTTCTCCTTGAGTGAGGTTTGCAGTCTTTGGTCACCTAGCCTATACTCTGTCTGTGGTCTTCTGTGCCCTTCCCCTATCTTCATGACTTTGCATTTGGCAGGATTAAATTCGAGAAGCCATTTGCTGGACCAGGTGTCCAGTCTGTCCAGGTCTCTTTGAAGTCCTGCCTGGTCCTCATCAGATGTAATTCTCCTCATTAACTTCACATCATCTGCAAACAGGGACACTTCTGAGTCTAACCCTTCCATCATGTCGTTCACATATACCAAAAATAGCACTGGTCCTAGGACCGACCCCTGTGGGACCCCGCTCGTCACAGGTGCCCACTGTGATACATCATTACGTACCATGACTCGTTGTTGCCTCCCTGTCAGGTATTCTCTGATCCATTGCAGTGCCCTTCCTGTTATATGCGCCTGATCCTCTAGCTTCTGCACTAATCTCTTGTGAGGAACTGTGTCAAAGGCCTTCTTGCAGTCCAAGAAGATGCAATCAACCCACCCCTCTCTCTCGTGTCTTACTTCTGTTATTTTATCATAAAACTCCAGAAGGTTTGTGACACAAGATTTGCCTTCCGTGAATCCGTGCTGGTTGGCATTTATACTCTTGTTCTGTTCCAGGTGCTCCCCCCACTCTCCTCCTGATAATCTTCTCCATAATTTTGCATACTATACACGTCAATGACACAGGTCTATAGTTTAGTGCCTCTTTTCTGTTTCCTTTTTTAAAAATGGGAACTACATTTGCCGTCTTCCATACCTCAGGTAGTTGCCCAGTTTCCTGGGACGTGTTGAAGATTGTGGTAAGTGGCACGCACAACATATCTGCTCCCTCTCTAAGGACCCATGGGGAGATGTTGTCCGGTCCCATTGCCTTTGAGGTATCAATGTCCCTTAGCAGTTTCTTCACCTCCTCCTCATCTGTATGTATGTCGTCCAACACTTGTTGGTGTATTCCTTGCTGGTGTCCCCATCTGGTCTGTCCCCCCAGAGTCCTTCCTGTCTCTAATGTAAATACTTCCTTAACCCTTTGAGGGTTTTCGTCGTACTAGTACGTCTTACGCGTAGGGGTTTTTGACGTACTAGTACGCATAAATTCTAGCGGCCTCAAATCTAGTGGGAGAAAGCTGGTAGGCCTTCATATGAAAGAATGGGTCTATGTGGTCAGTGTGCACAGTCTAAAAAAAATCCTGCAGCACACAGTGCATAATGAGAAAAAAAAAACTTTGACCATTTTTTGGAATAAATCAGCGACTTTGCAGTGTATTTTCGTTTTGGTATTTATTGTTGTATTCTAGTTTTCTTGGTCTCATTTTATGAATGGAAGAAATATTACAGAAATTGAGATGATTTTGGCTGGTTTTACAATGAAAGGTGCCTTAAAAATTGAGCTCAAAGTAGCAGAAATGTTTCGATTTTTACCAAACTTCAAAAGTAAACAAATCGTGCCAAGCGTGCAATAACGTCAACTGGTGAGTCTAATATTCTTTCACAAGTGCCCCAAATTAATATTTTTTACCATTTTTTACACTAAGGGCAGTAGTCTGCTAACATTTAAATCTTATATTTTTTGTGAGAAAAAAAATTCAAAGGGGGAAGCAAAAGAATATAAGAGGGGCATTGAGAGTGACTAATGACTAGAGGAATGTCATTTTAGTGCCAGGAATGTATTTCTTGTTTATTCTGGACCCTATTCGGAAATTGGCATCTTTTGAAATTTGTGTAAAATTTGGCAAAATTGCTAAATTCTGACCACTGTACTGGATAGTTGAATTTTTTAATGGGTGGTTTCTTGCACCCATTCGATAGAAAAAAGGGAAAAGTTTAGCGAAATATTCATGTTTTTTGTCGACTAGTACAGGGGAAATTGGCCGAAAATGGGGCTCAAAGTGGGCAAAATCGCCGATGCGTAACATCGCCGAGACCGCTAACTTTGCGAGAGCATTAATTCCTTTAATTTTTCTATCAAATTTCAAACTTTTGGTGTCTTTATGATCGGGGAAAAGATTCTCTATCTTTTCATAAGAGAAAATAATTTTTTTTTTTAATTTGGCCGACCCTGAGACGAGTTTCGGAGGGGCCTGTCGACCCCCAAAAGGGGTTAAACTTGTGTTGAGCTCTTCACATACCTCTTGAAGTTTCTTGTGAGTTCTCCACCTTCTTTCCTCAGCCTTATCACCTGGTCCTTGACTGTTGTCTTCCTCCTAATGTGGCTATACAGCAGTTTCGGGTCGATTTGACTTTCGATGCTATGTCATTTTCATACTGTCGCTGGGCCTCCCTCCTTATCTGTGGGATATCGTTTCTGGCTTTCTACTAATCTCCTTGTTTTCCGGGTCCTATGCCTCCTGTACCTTTTCCATTCTCTGTTGCACTTAGTTTTTGCCTCCCTACACCTTCGGGTAAACCAAGGACTCGTTTTGGTCTTTCCTATTATTCTGTTTCCTTGGGAACAAAACTTTCCTCTGCCTCCTTGCACTTTGTTGCCACATATTCCATCATCTCGTTTACTGATTTTCCTACCATTTCTCTGTCCCACTGAACCTCCTGCAGGAAGTTTCTCATACCTGTGTAGCCCCCCCTTTTATAGTTTGGCCTGTCCCCTTCAGTTCCTGTTACCTTCTCCACTTGTAACTCTACTATATAGTCAAAAACTCAGAACCACGTGATCGCTAGCTCCAAGGGGCCTCTCGTAAGTGATGTCCTCAATGTCTGAACTGCTCAGGGTGAACACAAGATCCAGTCTTGCTGGTTCATCCTCCCCTCTCTCTTGGTTGTGTCCCTGACATGTTGATGCATGAGGTTTTCAAGTACCACATCCATCATCTTGGCTCTCCATGTTTTGGGACCCCCATGTGGCTCCAGGTTTTCCCAGTCGATCTCCTGTGGTTGAAATCGCCCATTACCAGTAACTTTGCTTGTTCGAGTGAGCTCTTCTTGCCACCTCAGCCAGTGTGTCCACCATCCCCCTGTTGTTTTCTTCGTACTCCTCTCTTGGCCTCCTGCAGTTCTGTGGTGGGTTATACATCACTCCAATGACTACTTTATGTTCTCTGGACTGAATTGTACCTACAATGTAGTCTCTTTCTCCAATCATGTCCATGCCTTCCATTTCCTCAAATCCCCATCGGTGTTTTATGAGCAGTGCAACCCCTCCTCCCCCTCTACTCCTTCTATCTTTCCTCAGGATTGATATCCTGTTGGGAAGATTGTGTCTGTTATTGTCTCAGTGAGTTTTGTTTCTGTGATGCTATGATGTCTGGGGATTTTTCACTGATTCTTTCGTTCCACTCCTCATATTTATTCATTATTCCATCCGCGTTTGTGTACCAAACCTTCAGTTTCTTTTCTATCATTGTGGTCATGCAAGAATATTGGGGTTGGGGGAGCGAGAGCCTTGGTGGGGGCCTATATGGGGCTGTGGTGTAGGTGGGGTTTGTGTTGATGGGGGTGGGGTCAGAATGCCCATAAGGGACAGCTGTTGGGGTGAGGTTTGTGATATGGGGGTTGGTGGCAGAGGGAACAGTGAGTGGGTTGTAGTATAGGTTGCTCAGTTGCGTTGGGAATGTCGCGGTTGGAGTCTTTTGGTGGGAGATTTGTGGGGTGTGTTTGCCCTTCCTCCTGTGTCTGGGTCCTGCTCATTTTCGTCATTGCTTCTCGTTCCTCCTTGCGTCTCTGTACCCTCTCTTTCAGTGTAGTCCTTTCTTCTTGTGTTCTGTCGCGGTCGAGGTATACTCTCTGGTACCCCTCTTTGTCCCTCAGTCTTGCTTTCTCTTGCAGAATCCTGGTTCGAACTGATTCTTCCTTGAAAGTTACTCTGACAGGCCGTATCCTTCCACTCGCAAACCACCCAATTCTCTGAAAAATTTGTCACTGGGTCATATCGCCCTCCCCTATTGTTTTCATGATGCCTTCAATCATTTTTTTCTCCTCCTGTTTTATTTCTTCAAAGTTGTCCCCCTTGGCTTCTTGGAGCCCGTACACAAAAACGAACCTCGCCCTTTCCTCCTCCCACTGAGTCTCCATCTGCTTCCTCTGAGGCATTTTATTTCCTTCCATTGACATGTTCTTGCCTTCAGTCCCTGTCATATCTGAAACTTCTATTCTCAGTGAACTGTCTTTCCTGACCAGCTGTCCCTTGCTACTGCAGTTGGCTGTTAGAATCTCTGCATATAGCATACCTTCATTGTCTTCGGACCTGTCGTTTGATTTAGTGTGCTCGTCATCTTTTCCTGGCCCATGTGGGTCTGATAGGGCCTTCGTGTACGGCATGTCTCCGTTGTTGCTTACCGTCCCTTGTCTGCGCCTGACTGTGTGTGTGTGTGTGTGTGTGTGTGTGTGTGTGTGTGTGTTGTGTGTGGTGTGTGTGTGTGTGTGTGTGTGTGTGTTGTGTGTGTGTGTGGTGTGTGTGTGGTGTGTGTGTGTGTGTGTGTGTGAATTTGTATATGTGTGTGGTGTGTGGACTCAACAATCAATATTTGCACCAATAACTCACTACAGTTGTGACCAGGTGTGGAAGTGTGAATTGCTCATTACTCTAAAATTTGTTAATGATTGTAGCCATGTATAAACGTAAGTAACCATTCTTACAGTATTCATTACCTTTGTAACTTGTGAGTTCATTACCTTGTACCTAGTTCAGCCATCAAAACTTTGGGGCCCGGTCCCTGGACCCATTGTGTACCTCTGTAATCTGTAAAATACCTTTGTAAACTTGTCATGATTGTGACTAGACTACCTGGAGTTCATTACCTTTGTAAATTGTGAGTTCATTACCTTTGTAATTGTGAATTCATTCCCTCTGTAACTTGCTCAGCTATCAAAACTTTGAGGCCAGTCCCTGGACCCATTATGTACCTCTGTAATCTTTTGACTACCGCCCACAGGATGGGTATGGGGTGCATAATAAACATATTAAACTAAAAAAACTGTTCAAGAGTAAACAAATGACCTCACACGTCTAATACACGCCAGTGGTGAATCTAATATACATTCACAAATGTGGTGATATTATTTATACAATTATTAAAATATTGCATAACAGTAAATCTTCTATTTTTTGGTTTGAATAAAAATTCATTATGTGAATAAAAAATCAAAATGGAATTAATTTGTAATGCCTGAAAACATAACTAATGAATAGAGGAAATGTTAGTTTAGTGCCAAGAATGATTGCATTGTTTATTCTGGACCTATTTTGAAATTGGAATATGTATTTTGAACTTTGCACTAAATGGCCAAATTATCAATTTCCAATCACATTATTTTGTAGTTGAAACAGTTGATTTGGCGATTTCTTGAGCTCAGTCGATAGTATAGAAGTAATACTACTGAAATAACCAAGAATTTGGTCGAGTGGAATAATGTAATTGGCCTAAAATGGGAGTCAAAGTCAGCAAAATCGCTGATGCGTAAATATCGCTGACACATCAAAATTCGCGAGAGCATAATTTCGTCAGTTTTCCACGAAATTTGGTACTTTTTGTTTTATTACCTTCAGAAAAAGATTCTCTACCATTTCATAAGAAAAAATAACAAAATTATTTTTTGAAAATTCTTGGACACTGGTGCACACTTTGAAATTTGGCCTCTGGACCCTGAAAGGATTAAAATGTACTCAGTCCTATCCAAACAAGCCTTTCTGAAATGAAAGGCTCTTGCACGCTTACTGCTAAGTAACCTTCCCACACAAAACCCTCCCTGCACAACACTCCCTGTGACCTGACTTCCCATTTTCCTATCTTTGCTGCATATAATATGACCTCTCCTCCCCTCTCCAGATGGTATATTTAAGTACAGGTATTTTTAAGTTTTCTGGGGGTTTTCTGAAGACTTGATAAACCTCAGTCAGTTCTAAGCACAATATCAACTGAAATTAAGGCATTCTCTGCATTAAGTAACTTTATGATTACTAATTGGTTTGTTGCTTGTTTCATGAGAATTTTTTTATAGGTCTGTGTATGCTAAGTTATTTATATTCATATTTTTAAGGATTAATGAATCATTAACAAAATAATGTTAAGTGGGATTGTTTGGGTAATACTTTATCTTCATATAAAATCTTTTGACTTGATCAACAGTGTCTTGAGTGAAATATCCAGAATCAAAAGTTTTGGAATGTCAATCCTAATTTTATCTATTCAGTAACCATTAATGTACTAATCCTGTTTTTTTCTAGTTTGTGCCAACCTCCAGTTTATTCCTTCTACTTTTCCACCAGTGTGCATTTTCATATAGTCGGACTTGAGTCCTGGAAATGGGAAGTACAATGCCTGCACTTTAAAGGAGGGGTTTGGGATATTGGCAGTTTGGAGGGATATGTTGTGTATCTTTATATGTGTATGCTTCTAGACTGTTGTATTCTGAGCACCTCTGCAAAAACAGTGATAATGTGCGAGTGTGGTGAAAATGTTGAATGATGATGAAAGTATTTTCTTTTTGGGGATTTTCTTTCTTTTTTGGGTCACCCTGCCTTGGTGGGAGACGGCCGACTTGTTGAAAAAAAAAAAAAAAAAAAAAAAGTCTGAGGAGGATATAAGACAAGGCTGCCCTCAGGAAGGGCAGAGGTTCCAGTAGGAATAATGAAAAAATACAGTATTTCCTCAGCTTACAATGCTACAATGAAAACACTATAAAGAAGCAAAACATCCTGCATATTTATAAATAAAAGTCCAGAATGGTTTTGGACAATGCATGAGAAAAATTGCCAAGGACTTCCAATACTCAAGAAATATAATGTATAGTTTGAACATCTTATTATCTATGGAAGATCCTGTAAAAACAATACATGTATTGCCCTTCCTAGTTAAAGGAGAAACTCTTTTCAAAGAAATCCCTGGAAAGAATGACCTTTGTTAATTCTTTCTGCACTATGCTTACTCTTATAATACATTTACTGCCTGTGAATGCATAATCTTCAAATTCCTAAATGTTTTCATGCAGAACCAAAACATATTTAAAATATAAGTGCTGCTTTACATTATTAACTAAGTTATGGAGAAAAGTAACTATAGCAAAGAAAATGTTAACCACAGATGCTGCCATGCTTGTGTTTACAGGAACTACAGTCTTCTTATCTTTTGTTTATTAGGTGTCCAAGAAAAATAAATACTGTATACACCAAGCTGCCATATAAGACACTAGACAATGCGAACTTGATGCGAAGTCCTCCCTTGATGGAAACTTTGGGAAACTGAAGTGCCCACTCATGTACAAAAGTGGAATGGATCTGCTCACAAAAACCCACATCCAACAGCTCAAGATTTGACAGCTTTGAAGCAATCTGTAAATAACATACAAGAGGATGATCCAAAGTTTGGAGATCTTTACTTACCGTGCAAATTATTTCACTGATGATTAAGCTAACTGATTTATAGTATCTTCAAACATTGTTTACTTTTCTATTACAAAACACCAGTTAAAATGTACAAGTTTCATGAAAGGACACTAAATGATAAGAGAATTAGCTTTTTACACAAAACTAAAAATAGCTCCTAGCATTTTCTATTAGTTATAGCTTTTCACAATAATTCTATAAAAAAAGGCTAGAATAAAACAATGAAAAATGCACATGCATTTCTAACAGTTAAAACCTGCAGAAAGAACATTTGATCCAGAAACTTTATGGGAGATTTTTTGAAAAGGATTTTATTTCTGTTATTTTGTATGGAAAGCAGACCCTTCTTTGGATGTTTTCTGAGCACAAATAAACATGTACGAGGCCTGGTATAGGAATTATTTTTAAGAAATCCATCACTTTTTCATAATAGTTAGCTACAAGTATAACGTTTATGCGTGCACTTACTACTGTTAGGTATTCACTTTAGCTTGTTCAAGGTAAACTTTTAAGAGCATTACCAAAAATGCTTAGGGGTCTATATACAGTATGTAACTACAGTAATATCAAACTTTTACAATAGAGATACTGAAGTAAGACTACCCTTCTCTGAATGTGCTTTTCTAGAATAAATAAAAATGTTGGTGATAATTTGTAGCATTCCTTAGTTTAAATCCACTGTAGTCTGTATCATCAGGCTGATATATTGTAAACAAGCCTGCATCATCAGGCTGATATACTGTAAACAAGCCTGCATTATCAAGCTGATATATTGTAAACAATTCTGCATCATCAGGCTGATACATTGTAAATAATCTGTTTTTGGCTTTGTTATGGAAGGAGCAAACAGCATCCAGATGAAATCAATGAAAGTCAGGTGTGCTGTTTTGCATTAGTTGCTGATTTTGATGTGGAAAGAACAATGAGCATCCTGATGCAAGCACCATAACAAGTCAAATCTTATTTTACACATACAGTGAAACCTTGACTTACAAGTTTAATCCATTCCGTGACCTAGCTCGTAACTCAATTTGCTCGTACATATATCAAATCAATTTTCCTCATTTAAATTAATTGAAATGCCATTAATCCGTCCAGCGGCAGGACAATTTTTTTTTTTCAACAAGTCGGCCGTCTCCCACGAGGCAGGGTGACCCAAAAAAGAAAAGAAAATCCCAAAAAGAAAATACTTTCATCATCATTCAACACTTTCACACATTATCACTGTTTTTGCAGAGGTGCTCAGAATACAACAGTTTAGAAGCATATACATATAAAGATACACAACATATCCCTCCAAACTGCCAATATCCCAAACCACTCCTTTAAAGTGCAGGCATTGTATTTCCCATTTCCAGGACTCAAGTCCGACTATATGAAAATAACCGGTTTCCTGAATCCCTTCACTAAATATTACCCTGCTCACACTCCAACAGATCGTCAGGTCCCAAGTACCATTCGTCTCCATTCACTCCTATCTAACACGCTCACGCACGCTTGCTGGAAGTCCAAGCCTCTCGCCACAAAACCTCCTTTACCCCTCTCTCCAACCCTTTCGAGGACGACCCTACCCTGCCTTCCTTCCCCTATAGATTTACAGTGGTCCCTCGCTTTTCGTAGTTCTCGGCAATCGTAAATTTTGCCAATCATAGGGGTATTTTTGTTATAAACATGGACTCGCTTTTCATAGGTTGACTCGCGAATAGTAGTTCGTCTGGGACGCGTACGCACGGTGGGAGCCGGGGCGGCCTCCCTACCCAGCCAGTCTGGCATTGTTTACCAGTGAGTGAAGGTCCCCTCAAGTGCTCCTACGAAATATTTCATAATATTCCACTCATTTTAGTGCTTGCAATTACTAAATAAGCTACCATGGCTCCAAAGAAAGCTCCTAGTGCCAAGCCTGTGGTAAAGAAGGTGAGAAATATGTACAGTGACAAAGTTACTTTGCGAGACAGGACTAGAGTGACTCTCAAGGTGGTCCTAGTGGCATTAAGAAACAGAGAAGAGAAGCAACCCCAGAGAAGCAATTGGTACCTGAGGTATTGCTGGAAGGGGATTCCCCTTCCAAACTGTAAACAATCCCATCTCTCTCCTCCTCCAGTCTCCCATACACTAAGAAGAATCTCTAATAAAGGTAAGTGTTATGCTGTTAATGTTTCATTCATCATTTCCCATTGTATTGTTTATGTACTATATGTATATTTCATGAAAATTTTTTTTTTTGTTTTAATACTTCTTGGTGTCTGTTGCAACCCCTGAATGGGTTACAATGTATATTATGATTATGAATACAATGTATATATATAATTATCACTTTTTCATATAATTTTATATTGCTTGAATTTGCGATAATAGCTAAATCGTAAATATATTGCTTTATATTATTATTATTTGACTTAGCTAAATTTTGTGAGGTAGGATGTAACATATGTGCTCAGTTCAAGTCTTGATTGTCTAACTACTGTAATTATCGCTCTTTGCTCGTTATTCTGCCGGCTTCTGTTGCTGGGCAGTACTGTCCACGGAGCTATCACGTGACCGAAGGGGGGGGTGTCCTCACCTCGCCTGAAGTATTCAGTCTGGTCTAGACTCTCTTGGTGGTTGGACAGATTGTCTGTCTCATTATTCTTGTTAGTTCTGTAGAACTCTGTTCACAGAACATTGTATAGACTTAGTGATTTTCGACGTTGTACTGAGGTTGTGTGTCTCATAGACACTCTGAGTAACTCAGGTCCTGAGCTGTAGCTTCTGACCTAACTTGTACTGGTATCTGTGTATTATCACAGTCGGGGATTTTTTGCTGAACTTAGATTCAAATAG
>NW_026498812.1:0-19887 GCF_026875155.1 Cherax quadricarinatus | reverse complement strand
CAATCCCCACACTTCAACGCTACCAACACCCAACTACTGAACTCACACTCTAACACTACCACACCCAACTACTGCAACTCACACTTAAACGCTACCAACACCCAACTACCGCAACTCACACTCCAACGCTACCAACACCCAACTACCGCAACTCACACTCCAACGCTACCAACACTCAAATACCGAAAACTCACACTCCAACGCTACCAACCCCAAATACTGCAACTCACTCCCCAAACACTACCAACACCCAACAACTACCACAACTCACACTCCAACACCACCCAGGAGTGCGCGAACAAGCGTTTCATTCCCCTTGACACGAGAAAGCAAATGTTCAAACCCCCAAACGAGAAAGAGGCCTATCTATTCTTTCCCCCAGAGCAGTAACAGGCTGCCACACCAACCCCATAAGGATGGTGCGAAAAATTTTTCGGAATTGTGCCACGCCCTTAAACTTCTTTTTGGCTATTGGAATTAGGCACTTTATCATTTTTTGAAATGGGAATCCGATAGAGGACTGACATTTTTATTTTAACATCTAGTCCTCTTTTTCTCTGGATGGAACCTGCGGTACATAATTTCTCCGGACACACAAAAAGACTTACTCAGGTAACATATTTAACCCCAGCAAACACGTTAGACACTTCGATAAAGATTTTGTTCATTCCTACTGTACATGAGGTAATACGTAGGCCTATGAAATAAGATCACAGTAAGCGGTGATATGACAATATGCAAAACAACCACTGTCGAAAAAAAAGTGAAATTTCCCAAGCCCTTTCATGATTCTCATTTCAAGGACACTGATAATGGAGAAATCAAAGAAAGCTTTGTAATTTCATTATTTTTTCACAGTGTTTTTTGTACATATGTATATATAAGCAAGGATACTTGTGAGTTAAGGAGCCGTGGTGAGGAGTTGTACTGACGATTAGGTCAGCGAATTATTATTATTTAATCAAGGGGAAGCGCAAAACCCGGGGATTATACAGCGCCTGGGGGGGGGATGGGGAAAGGGGCATTCAGGCTTAATTCGGGGAACTGGAGCCAGATCTAATTCCCTAAATCAAGAGCCCCTCCCCAAACCTCAAGGAACCTTCCTTGAGGGTTAGGTCAGCGAAGCATCATCCAGAATGAGATTATTATTTCTAGTTTCCCCGCAGCAGTTCAAGTCACAAATATCATCACGCAAATGAGAATAATGTACATTTTGGAAAATCCACTAACACAATAATTTTTTTTTCAGCTCACGACGAACAGAATTGCCAGAACCGGGCTTCCCCCAGCCCAGACCTCACTCACTATTAACTGCCTTCCGTGGCTGTACACCCCACCTTCACCCAAAGTCCTGCTGTGATTGCCATTCTTCACCATCAATATCATCTTTTGCATGACTCACGAAATCGTAAGACACGATTGCAAACAAACCATACCACGGATGGGATAGAACCCGCGATCAGAGAGTCTCTCTGATCGCGGGTGCTATCCCCGTCCGTTTTATGGTTTTTCTTTTGCAAAATTTCCTCAACTTGAAGAAGCCACTTGTACGTGATATCTATTAATACAAATCTCCTCATGCTATACGTGTCACTTTGCACCAAGTATTAAGTAACTGGGGAACTGAATACCAGGGGAACAACTAGCTGAATATCAGGGATTAACTGAATACCAGGGCAACAAAATAGCTGAATATCAGGTATTAACTGAATACCAGGGCAACAACTAGCTGAATATCAGGTATTAACTAAATACCAGGGCAACAAACTAGCTGAATATCAGGTATTTTAAATGAATACCAGGGCAAAAAACTAGCTGAATTTTCAGGTATTAACTGAATCCAGGGCAACAACTAGCTGAAAATCAGGGATTAACTGAATACCAGGGCAACAACTAGCTGAAAAATCAGGTTTTTAACTGAATACCAAGGCAGCAACTAGCTGAATAAACAGGTATTAAATGAATACCAGGGCAACAACTAGCTGAATATCAGGTAATTAACTGAATACCAGGGCAAAAACTACTGAATATCAGGTATTAAATGAATACCAAGGCAGCAACTAGCTGAATACAGGTATTAACGAAAACCAAGGCAGAAACTAGCTGAATATCGGTATTAACTGAAAACCAAGGGAGCAACTAGCTGAAAATCAGGTATTAACTGAATACCAGGGGAACAACTAGCTGAATATCAGGTATTAACTGAATACAGGGCAGCAACTAGCTGAATATCAGGTATTAACTGAATACCAGGGCAGCAACTAGCTGAATATCAGGATTAAACTGAATACCAGGGCAACACTAGCCGAACATCAGGCATTAACTGTTTGAATAAAACTGACTTAATAACCGTGGTGGATCCAGGCACAGCAGGATCCTTCACAATGCACTTCACTGAATTGCCTCGTATATTAATGTGGCTCTCATCTGAAAGTCATGGCGAGTAATTCATTAAACACTTCAGGGCTCAAATGGCACTCCAATGGGTGGTATACGTAAAACCACTGGCAGCTATTGAGCTTAGCTTCTTATAAGGCGGAATAATTGCACTAAACAAGCTTGGCGCACCATGTTGCAGACGAGGGGCTCTTGAGCTAAAAATTATAGCTCCTCTTCTTTTCCTCGGATCAGTCCTGATCGCTTTCTATCATCTAAGAATGATTCCTTTTACCCCTCCGACCGGGTTTATCACTTCTACTTGAATGTTATAAAGTAACGTGAATAATTCTTGCTACCCACCTTCGTTGGCAACGTTTTTGCACAGTGAGACCCATCTTTGTTCCCAAAGTCTGGAACAGAACTTCTCCAGGCTGAGGGACTGACCAACCTCAAATCTACGATTTTCAGGTTGATGGACTGATTCATCGTCTTCACATCTCTACTGCTCCTCCTAATTTCTGTTCTCGACTGAAGAAGCCTACTGTGTAGGGGAAACGTTTCGAAATAAAAATTGCCTATGTGTCCCTTTCCTACCAACCTGTCGGTATTTTATACCATTTGATAATCAGACTCACCTTTGTTGTGCAATGTTGCACAATGAGACCCACATTTTGTGGAATGTTGCACAAGTGACCCACCATTGTGCGATAAACGTCGCATAATGAATGAAACGTCGGATGAAACGTCGCATAATAAATGAAACGTCGATGAAACGTCGCATAATAATGAAACGACCATGAAACGTCGCATAATAATGAAACGTCGATGAAACGTCGCATAATGAATGAAACCCTCGATGAAACTTGGCATAAACGAAAAGTCGATGAAACGTATAATGAATTTCATTGCAAAGTTTTCTTCAGTTACATTGACAAGAACGAACAATCCATCCACTACGAGAGTAAATTCTAGAAATTTTCGATCATCCTGAACCATTATGAAATCACAGCAAGTGTAATTTGGCAGTGATCCTGGACGGACCAAAACGCCTCTTTAGTTTTATCTCGATAGTTTGAACCATTTTTTCCACTGATTCCCACTTTAAAGTTAAATGATCGTTTGCACTGGAGGTCGGACACTTACAGGCAGAAGTCCAGAAATGTATTTTTTCTTAATTATACACAAATAACCCGCACATAAATTATTCTTGGGCAAGTGTTAATTCTATTGGCCATGCAACTCCTGAAGAATGATAGAGTCGGTTTGATGCAGGGAAGATAAAAGTTGATCAGTTCACTAAAAGGTAGATACAGTTCATAGGAGGTAGATTCAGTTCACAGAAGAGTGGACTCACTTCATACAAGGGTAATCCAGTTCATGGAACAGTAGCTCCAGCTCATAAAAGAGTAGTTCCAGTATATACAATGGAAAGTTCCAGTTCATTCAATGGAAATTTCCCGGCTCATACAAGAGTGGGGTCCATTTTTATACAATGTTAGTTCCGTTCATACAAAGGTAGTTCCAGTTAATCCAAAGGGGTAACACCAGTTCATAATACTATCACCTTATAAAGGAAATCAAAACTAACGAGGAATCAGTAATGAAAGTTGTTTAAATTTACTAAATCATGGGGTTAGTAATTAAAAATATTCTCTGAGGAACTGACTTCATTAAACTTGCCTAATCACACCCGAGAACGTAATCCCAGGGATCAGCCAACTCAGAATAATAAATGATCAGCGCAGTAAAATTTATATTATGTAATGCCTCTAGTAAAATTGGTAGATAGAGAGGTGGAAATATAAACACAAATGCAGTATAATGTGATCCTTTATTGACAACGTTTCACCCACACAGTGGGCTTTTTCAAATCACACACGGATCTACAAAAAAGGATCACATTATACTGCATTTGTGTTTATATTTCCATTGTGTCGGTATTTTATACCATTTATTTTCCCGCATAGAGAGGTAGCAGGGGAGCTCGGAGGTTTAAAGGAACGTTGTTGACTAGTATGGGTTTACTACAATAAGGGTTTACCCGGCAGGACGTAGTTAGAAGGTAGCCAGGAGCCAGTCCAGGGGGGGAGAGGTCTTTACCAAGGGCAGGTGGGAGCGGGAGAGAGAGAGGACAGGTGTGACGATAGACCTATTGGACCTGTCATCTATCAGTCACTCGCGAAACTAGGCCTTAGACCAGTAACTCATTCTAGTCGGAGGTATGTGAAATAGGTGGGGAGACATACCGTCTATATGTATTTTAGTCAAATTTAGAATCGACCTGGACAATGGTAAAAGCTGGAATATACCTAGAGGGTGTTTTTTGGGGGGCAATGCCCCGCGACCCGGTCCAGGATCAGAACTGGGGGTCGATAAGCACTGCAAAAACAAATGCTTACACATACGACTCGAAAGAAAACTTTATGAATACCCGAACACCTTTTTCGAACATGGAAGAGATTTGAACCGTAGTCCAGGAATTGCGGTTGTGTGGTGAACTTTCAGTACATGCTATCAGTTCGAATCTCCCATTTTATTACTACGATATAAAAATATTTGAAAACAAAACAATTTCCCTTAATATTAAAGAGTAATAGTGAGTCTCTGGTGAATATTTTACTAGAAATACATTTTTTCAATAATACACAGCATATATCATTCCTTTTCAGCGAATTTTTTTACATTTAATTATTTTTATAATTATAATTATTATTATTATTTTTAGTAGTAGTAGTAGTGTTTGCAATGGTAGTAGTAGTAATAATAGTAGCAAAAGCAGTTTGTAGTAGTAGCAGAAGTAGTAGCAGTTGTAGTAGTAAACAGTAGGAATCGTACTAGTACTACAGTCGTTGTAGTAGTGTATAGTAGGCAGTGGTCGTAATAGTAGCATAGTAACAGTAATTTGTAGTAATGTAATATTACAGTAGTAGTGTTAGCAGTTTGTAAATTTTTGTAGGAAAGAGCTAAGTCCCCTAAAAATCATACAGTGATTGGGGGAAATTTTTGGCAATTAGTTTTGATCCGAAGAATAAATAGGAAAGTAGCTCCAATTCCCCCAGATAAAGAGCCCTTCGCCCGCAAAAAGGCATCCTCTTTGAAGGGTCTCCAAAAGAGTAAATTACGTATTAATTGATTATCAGCTAGTAATGAAACCTTGCACCCAAAACAAGAAACCAATGATAAAAAAAATAAAAAATATAGATTGTGTGATTGTTTTACATAGCAAATAAAATTGCAAATAAACTGAATAAATTTTTTTGAAAAAATATTTAACTTGCAAATATTGATGAAAAGAATAATAATGAAGATTGAAAATGATGATAAAGAATGAGAATTTTTTTAACCGTCGAAACATCTTTAGTGATGAATGGTTTAAAAAACCGACAAGTTGAAGATTGAGACACTTATGCAGCAATGGGAATCTTTATTCAGGAACGTTTCGCCACACAGTGGCTTCATCAGTCCAATACAAAGAGGAAGCTAAGAGAGGAGGAGTATGAGGTAATCAGTCCCTCAGCCTGGAGTCGATGTGTTCAGTCCATCCTTACGAGACCAACTAAACATTCTTCAGTTTAAATGTTTGAGATGGATGTTTTAGTTTACAAGGTGGAACTTTTGATTTACAAGACTGGACGCTTATTTTACAAACCGAAAACCCAAAAATCTGTAAGCCAGGACCAAAAGCATTTTCTTCTTAAAGTCAAAACGCTTCTTTTTCCAACGCTCGTGTTGGGAGTCCGAACTTTTGTGTTCGGCGTCCGAGGGAGACCTTCATCAGAGCGTAAAACTCTGACAAGACTACGGGAGCTCCGTGATGGATGAAACCATCCCTGACAGCAATTTTTCATCCCCCCGTTGTGGGAACGACGGGAATGAAAGTCCATCTACCCGACAGACAGTCGCTTCGGAGGAAATGCCAAGCAGCGGTTTCTCTTTGTTACTGCCCACTTATTAAGTCTAGTGAGGGATGAATGCTCTCTAATTAGGGAGAGAGAGAGGGGAGGGGGAGAGGAGAGGAGAGAGAGAGAAGAGAGAGAGAGAGAGAAGAAGAGAGAGAGAGAGATAGAAGAAAAGATAGAGGGAAGGATGAAGAGAAAAAAAAAAGAATGTAGTTAGAGAGAGTGAGAATATATTTTCAAAGTACTTTCACTTGGATCCACTTCGAGGACAGCAAGAAGCAAGCTTCTATACCACAAGACGGGCAGAAAGCAGCAACTTCACTCTGGCTGTACCCTTCTCTAAAACATCACTTTAATGAGATCATTTATTCCCAGGATGACTCGAGTATGGAATACATTCGTACAGCATTATGATGTCAACGAGATAAAGTTAGGTGATCAGATGATAATGCTGTCCCACAGATGGCTCGAACTTCATCCTGTTTACCCACTTGTATGTCTCAAAATAAAATGCTTTCAAATGAGCTAATGTAGGTAACAGCTCTTAGCTTGTCAATAAAGTTGGGAATCCTTAACTTGTAAATAGCTTGTCAATAAGCTAGGGACCCCTTAACCTAACCTTGTCAAACCCTGTGTAAAAAAAAATAAAAAAAAAAGACAGAGAGACAGAGAGTTATTAAAACCGACAGACTGCGTAACACTATCGTAAATAAATTAACCCGCACACAGGAGACAGAAGGATACAGGGACGTTTCTGTCCGAGTTGGACCATTTACAATGTAACAGTCAGAAAGTTTGCCTTTCATTCGTGCATCCCCGTTCAAGAATATTTTAACCCCCGAAATTAAACTTAGATCTCAGAGTTTATACCATAGTAATAAATGATTACCGAGATTAACCAGTAGGAAAAAGTGCTTTTCGTTGCACAAAATTTTGATATAATATAATATATATATATATATATTAAAATATAATTTTTATATTTTATATATATATATATATATATATTATATATTATTACATAATATGGTACAGAAGATCCAAGAGATACACTATTGATATAAAGGGGGACACATACGGTACATGTTGTTACGTGTGTTATCACCGATTATAAGGCGAAAATCTCATCCAGCTCCTCAGAGCTGGGGCGTGTGCCCAAAATACAGCAGGCATTACCCCTTTGAACAGCCGCACTGAGCCGGGGAACAGAAACTAGCTGCCCTGGGATCCCTAGTTACCCTGATGAGTCTTTTTCCCCGCTCCCTTTTGGGAAATTTTGATGCACTCTTTCCCCATGAGCCAAGGGTTTCTGAGCCTATGGGAAACAACATATAATGATGGCCAATTTTTCCATATTTTTTAGACTTTTGGGACTCCCTGAAGCTGGCAGCTGCCCCTCCTTCCTCCCTGGTGTATTGGAGATAGGTATCAGCCAAGGTAGATGCACATGTATAGTCCCACCCACCTGCTTCCCATCTGTCCAGGGTTGAAGGGTGATACCAACTGGACGCTTCTGGCTGCCATCAGTCTGCATATTGGGGGGGCTCCCTTACTGCTGGGGATCCAGCTGTTGTGAGGCTCCTCTTGATAAGTTATTAACCTCCTAAAATATATTTATATATATATATATATATATTATATATATATAATATATATATATATATAATATATATGTCCCTTTCCCAATATGTAAAACTGGTCAATTAGCAAGAAAATCGTTTTTAAAATTTAAAACCTTTCTAAAATTTTCTCTTTACGTTTAAAAATATATTTTTTTCATAATGTTAAAGTAAAAAAATTTAATTTTGCATCAAAAGAATCTTAGAAAACTTACCTAACCTTTTATAACAAGAACAATTTATTTTAGCCTAACCCAACTAAATATATTTTTTGATTTGTTTAAATAATCTAATACTAAACAAACACAGTGAAATATATTTTTTCCATTATGTTCAGAATGATTTTGGCGAAATTATTGCATACACAAATTTCACTTGTCCATATGGCAAGATGAGCGTTGCTATTTAAGCCAAGATCGCAAGTTCTGCCTATTCGGCACGACATATATATATATATATATAATTTTATATATATATATATATATATTTTTATATATAAATATATATATATATATATATATATATATATTATATATATATAATATATCGTGCCGAATATGCAGAAACTTGCGATCTTGGCTTAAATAGCAACGCTCATCTTGCCTATAGGGCAAGTGAAAATTTGTGTATGCAATAATTTCGCCAAAATCATTCTGAACCTAACGAAAAAAATTAATTCACTGTGTTTGTTAGTATTAAATTACTGTAAACAAATCTAAAATATAATTACTGGGTTAGGCAAAAATAAATTGCTCTTGTTGTAATAAGTTAGGTAAGTTTTCTAAAATTCTTTTGGTGCAAAATTATAATTTTTTTACAGAACCCTTAATGAAAAAATAAATCTTTTTAAACGTATAAGAGAAAATTTCAGGAAGGACTTGATTTTAGAAGAGTTATTGTTAACTGACAAGTTTTTCGTATTCGGCACGTATCTTATAAATATATATATATATATAAATTTTTTATATATAATATATATATAAATATATATATAATATATATATATATATATATATATATATATATATATCGTGCCGAATACGTAAAAACTTGTCAGTTAACAATAATTCATTTAAAATCAAGTCCTTTCTAAATTTTTCTGTTATACATTTAAAGATATATATTTTTTCATTTATGTTAATGTAGAAATTAATAATTTTATACCCAAGAACCTTAGAAAACTTACCTAACCTTATTATAACGAGCGCAATTTAATTTAGGCTAGTCCGACTAAATGTATCTTAGATAAGTTTACAATAATTTAATAATAAACAAACACAATGAAATACATTTTTTTTCGTTGGGTTCAGAATTATTTTTGTAAAATTATTACATACACAAATTTTCGCTTGCCTTATTCAGCAAGAAGAGCTTTGCTATTTAAGCCAAAATCCTAAGTTTTTACCTATTCTGCACGACATATATATTGTTTCACCATGAGAAAAAAAATTAGAGATCTATGCCACCATTACCCAAGTCAATCAAGAAGATGGACCTCGACAACAAGCCAATGTTCTGCTAATTATACCAGCTAATTAGACGCGGACAGTTTTCACAAATACGCTGCACAATCTTATTGCCCCAAAGCAGCATTTATTTGCAACCAGAAGTGTAACATAACAGCAGACCTACAGGTCAGTGGTTGAACGTTCCAGATCACATCTGTGGTGTGATGATATACTCTATTATATTGGATCAGTGTTGTAGTTAAATGACGTAGGATAATAAAGCTTTAAGGCTATCAAAAATTTTGTGCCCAAACCCCCACCCCCAAAAAAAGCATTTTCCCTCTTGCTGTCATCTCGGTAATCGTTTATTAATTTAGCTAAAATACTAAGAGCATAGGCATAGGCAATGGGGTCGAAGAGGTATGAGGTAGGTTAAAAATGTAGTGTTAGAGTGTTCAGCAGAAGTTTGTGGTTACAGTAAAGTGGGTGCGGGAGGAAGAGGAGCGATTATTGGAATGATGATGCAAAGAGAGTAGTAAGGGAGAAAAAGTTAGCATATGAGAAGTTCTTACAAAGTAGAAGTGATGCAAGGAGGGAAGAGAATATGGAGGAAAAGAGAGAGGTTAAGAGAGTGGTGAAGCAATGTAAAAAGAGAGCAAATGAGAGAGTGGGTGAGATGTTATCAACAAATTTTGTTGAAAATAAGAAAAAGTTTTGGAGTGAGATTAACAAGTTAATGAAGCCTAGAGAACAAATGGATTTGTCAGTTAAAAATAGGAGAGGAGAGTTATTAAATGGAGAGTTAGAGGTATTGGGAAGATGGAAGGAATATTTTGAGGAATTGTTAAATGTTGATGAAGATAGGGAAGCTGTGATTTCGTGTATAGGACAAGGAGGAATAACATCTTGTAGGAGTGAGGAAGAGCCAGTTGTGAGTATGGGGGAAGTTCGTGAGGCAGTAGGTAAAATGAAAGGGGGTAAGGCAGCTGTGATTGATGGGATAAAGATAGAAATGTTAAAAGCAGGTGGGGATATATTTTTAGAGTGGTTGGTGCTGTTATTTAATAAATGTATGGAAGAAGGTAAGGTACCTAGGGATTGGCAGAGAGCATGCATAGTTACTTTGTATAAAGGCAAAGGGGGCAAAAGGGAGTGCAAAAATTATAGGAGGATACGTCTGTTGAGTATACCTGGCAAAGTGTATGGCAGAGTTATTATTGAAAGAATTAAGAGTAGGACGGAGAACAGGATAGCAGATGAACAAGGAAGCTTTAGGAAAAAGTAGGGGGGGTGTGGACCAGGTGTTTACAGTGAAACATGTAAGTGAACAGTATTTAGATAAGGCTAAAGAGGTCTTTGTGGCATTTATGGATTTGGAAAAGGCGTATGACAAGGTGGATAGGGGGGCAATGCGGCAGATGTTGCAGGTGTATGGTATAGGAGGTAGGTTACTGAAAGCAGTGAAGAGTTTTTACGAGAATAGTGAGGTTCAAGTTAGAGTATGTAGGAAAGAGGGAGATTATTTCCCAGTAAAAGTAGGCCTTAGATAAGGATGTGTGATGTCACCGTGGTTGTTTAATATATTTATAGATGGGGTTGTAAGAGAAGTAAATGCGAGGGTCTTGGCAAGAGGCGTGGAGTTAAAAGATAAAGAATCGCACATAAAGTTGGAGTTGTCACAGTGTCTCTTTGCTGATGATACTGTACTCTTGGGAGATTCTGAAGAGAAGTTGCAGAGGTTGGTGGATGAATTTGGTAGGGTATGCAAAAGATGAAAATTGAAAGTGAATACAGGAAAGAGTAAGGTTATGAGGATAACAAAAAGGTTAGGTGATGAAAGATTGGAAATCAGTTTGGAGGGAGAGAGTATGGAGGAGGTGATTGTATTCAGATATTTGGGAGTGGACGTGTCAGCAGATGGGTCTATGAAAGATAAGGTGAATCATAGAATTGATGAGGGGAAAAGGGTGAGTGGTGCACTTAGGAGTCTGTGGAGACAAAGAACTTTGTCCTTGGAGGCAAAGAGAGGAATGTATGAGAGTATAGTTTTACCAACGCTCTTATATGGGTGTGAAGCATGGGTGATGAATGTTGCAGCGAGGAGAAGGCTGGAGGCACTGGAGATGTCATGTCTGAGGGCAATGTGTGGTGTGAATATAATGCAGAGAATTCGTAGTTTGGAAGTTAGGAGGAGGTGCGGGATTACCAAAACTGTTGTCCAGAGGGCTGAGGAAGGGTTGTTGAGGTGGTACGGACATGTAGAGAGAATGGAGCGAAACAGAATGACTTCAAGAGTGTATCAGTCTGTAGTGGAAGGAAGGCGGGGTAGGGGTCGGCCTAGGAAAGTTGGAGGGAGGGGGTAAAGAAGGTTTTGTGCGCGAGGGGCTTGGACTTCCAGCGGGCATGCTGAGCGTGTTTGATAGGAGTGAATGGGGACAAAATGGTTTTTAATACTTGACGTGCTGTTGGAGTGTGAGCAAAGTAACATTTATGAAGGGTTCAGGGAAACGGCAGGCCGGACTTGAGTCCTGGAGATGGGAAGTACAGTGCCTGCACTCTGAAGGAGGGGTGTTAATGTATGCAGTTTAAAAACTGTAGTGTAAAGCACCCTTCTGGCAAAGACAGTGATGGAGTGAATGATGGTGAAAGTTTTTCTTTTTTCGGGCCACCCTGCCTTGGTGGGAATCGGCCAGTGTTTAATAATAAAAAAAATACTAAGAGCTAAGTTTAATCTTTAGATATTAAAAATATTCTTGAATGCTGATGCACAAGATAAAGGCAAACTTTCCTGACTGTTACGCAGTCTGTCTGTTTTAAAACTAACAATTTACTAGGGGTCTGGCTGAAAAGTTTTTAACCTGGGTGACCTGAGTAGACAGCTATAAAACTAATGAGAGGTCTGCAAGTGGCTGCTTAATTACGAATAAAATTCTGGTAGTAAATTTGCCTTAAGACGTAAAGAATTCTGTAAGGGGATCTGTGTCGAAATTACATCTCTGGCGTGTTTTTATGTTTAATATATTGGGTACGTGTATGTCTACATGCTCTATATTTGTATTTGTGTATGTGTGAGTGTGTTTCTCTTGCGTGTGAGTGTTGGGTGTGAGTGCGCAGGGGAGTGCTGATTATAAGAACATAAGAACATAAGAAAGGAGGAACACTGCAGCAGGCCTGTTGGCCCATATTAGGCAGGTCCTTTACAATTCATCCCACTAACAAAACATTTGCCCAACCCAATTTTCAATGCTACCCAAGAAATAAGCTCTATGTATCGGTGACTACCTATTTTCGTTTCCAGGAACAGTGTTCTGCTCGTGGTGTTCAATATTCAGTAACTAATTTGCCACCGTTTTCAAAAGTCCACTGATTGTATTCTGAATTCCATTCAGCTCATTATTTTTCTTGAGCTCTACTTATGTGTCTTGAAATGACATTTATTGTCTGTACCTGGACCATTAATATGTAGGAAAAACATTTTCTTTCTCATGCATATTTTGTAGTATTTTAGCATAGACCACTCATTCATTTCCTTTAATTTTAGCTTCGTTTGATAGCTCTTGTCTAATGCTAATCAATTTCCGTAATGTCATTAGCTTTTTTTGTCTAGTTCTCTTTCTTGAGTATTTGTGTAAATATTAGGTTAGCTTATGTTAGAATAAGTTAGATTAAGTTAGGATACTTAGGCTACGTTAGACTTTTCTTAATGACTGTGAACCATTGGATTAGAATCTTTATTTCAGTTGTATACGTAAGCACTAATTGGGAGCAAATTTATTTTTTGGGTTCATCAATAGTCTTCTATTAGTTACATTTTCCTTGTGTAATGGTAGACCATCCTATTACCAATAGATGAAGAAATATGAAATAGTGTTAGCCTTAATACAATGACGTTTAAATAAGAAGGAGCTTTATCAACTTAATAAAGCATCACCTGAGAGACAGGTCTCGCAGCCTCTCCCACCAAAAACTAAGTGCTAAGTAAACATCTGTGGATGAAGAAGACTTACGTCCAATAAAGTTTTATTGAGAGACATATTTCCCATCATTGGCTTTGTCTCTTAATAAAGATGCCTAAGTGTTGCATATATGTCTAATTCATGAAATGTTGTATTATATACCGCTTAATGGTAAATATCGGTGGCTACACCAAACGCCCATCGGGAAGTTCTTCACTCGATATTGTAGTCTATCACAACCGGAGAAAGAAATACAACAGTATATTTTTCTTCTTCCCTTTCCTTTACTTTTTTTTGTCGTGGCTGGTGCTGGCTAGACCATGCGTGAAGATAACTCTTTTAAAATATATTCTCATTCTTCTCAAATCTCCATCTTGTGTTGTGGCGAGGCTTAGGAAACAATGTAATTCTCGGTAGGAATGACATTAATTATTTACTGGGATAACTTTGCTAATTATAATTGGAAGTATTTTTATCTGTGTAAAATGAGTCCAATTCTTCCGTCATGACTCCCATCGTAACTCGCTCACACACACACACACACACATACCTTTAAGAAGAGGTACGTTAAAGTTCTTGAAGAAAGGAGATAGTGGACCAAGTTAGGACCAGCGAAGAGGCTGGGCCATGAGCTATGAATCGACCCCAGCACCCACAAATAGGTGAGTACACACACACACACACACACACACACACACCTAGATATCTCACAGGAAAAAATTATTTACACATGGGTTCGGTGATGAGCCAGTTCTGTGACAGCCAGGACTCAGAGTTCACAGAACTGACACGGAATATCTAATACCTTTGATTTATTAAATGCCAGCAGCTGACCTGTGACCTATGAATTTCCCGAAGTTAATAAATTTGTCGACATGTCGCTAAAAAGAATTTATTAAATGAAGATTCCATAAAAAGTAGTGTAGTAGTAGCATAGGGAGTAGTAGTAATAGTTTGTAGTAGTCGTAGTAATAGTAGTATTAATAGTAGTAGTAGTAATAATAAAAAATAATTTTAATAATAATTAATAACAATATTATTATTTTTACTGTCACCATAACCATTTAGCATTAAATCATGATCATGATCGTCATCATCATCACTCTCATCATCATCATCGTAACATTCATTGAGAAGCGCCTTTAAAACAGTAGGGGTCTTATAGTGCCTGCAGAATGGGAATCAATAAGACTCAAGCCGTATAAAGAGTAGATCCATTTCCTCAATCAAGAGATCTTAACCGGGATCAATCAGCCCATCCTCCTACGCAACATCGACGTTTTTAAATTTGGCCCGAAGAGCCATCAAAAAAGTGAATTTGTAAATAATTTACAGGAATTTGTAAATAAATTTTTTCAGTGAAATTTTTTAAATAATTTACAGTGAATTTGTAAATAATTTACAGTGAATTTGTAAATAATTTACAGTGAATTTGTAAATAATTTACAGTGAATTTGTAAATAATTTACACTGTATTTACAGTCTGCTTGGTGAGTTCCTGTATCTGTTCTTGCTTTAAAAATATTTTTATCGCTATTACATGTTATGTAATTTATTTTTTATTGTGTCTTTTGATGCGTTAAATTTTGTTAATATACGACAAGATAACATAACGAAATCTAACCCAACCTAACTTGAACTAAATCAGTTTTATTGAGAAGTTGGTTATTGGCAAGATTTCTTAAGGAAGATGAGTTAAAATGAAGATATTGAGAGAGGGTAAAGCTGTACTGAAGATACTGGGAAGGTGAAGCTAAACTGAAATTACTGGGAGGGGGTTAAAGCTAAACTGAAGATACTGGGAGGGGGTAAAGCTAAACTGAAGATACTGGGAGGGGGTAAAGCTAAACTGAAGATACTGGGAGGGGGGTAAAGCTAAACTGAAGATACTGGGAGGAGGCAAAGCTAAACTGAAGATACTGGGAGGAGGCAAAGCTAAACTGAAGATACTGGGAGGGGGTAAAAGCTAAACTGAAGATACTGGGAGGAGGCAAAGCTAAACTGAAGATACTGGGAGAAGGTGAAGCTAAACTGAAGATACTGGGAGGGAGTAAAGCTATACTGAAGATACTGGGAAGGGGTAAAGCTAAACTGGAGATACTAGGAGGGGGGTAAAGCTATACTGAAGATACTGGGAGGAGGTAAAGCTAAACAACATTCTGGGAGGAAGTCAAGCTCAACAAGATACTGGCAGGAAGAGTGGACAGGTGTTTTGGGCAGATATAGTAAGGAGAATGGGTGGGCAGGAGGATAGGAAGGGCAGGTGTGGTGGAAAGGAGGGGTAGTCAGTCGTTATAGACAGATATGGGGAAGAGGAGAGGTGGTAATAAGGGTGGGCATCAAGCACCGTCGACTGAGCAAGCATTAGTTACAATGGCCAACACTTTTTACAAGACAGAAGCAGGGTAAGTGGGGAGAAGCTACTCTTATTGTTAAGAACGGTAAAGGCGAGAATCTCGTCTCCAGAGCAGGGCTATATTATCTTAAGGGACTCCAGGGAGCTCCACGCACTTCCTTCTTTGTCTGTTTTTCTGTTTGTCGGGGCGAATTAAATAGTAAATAAACATTGTTTTGTTAGTTAGATATAGCATTGAGATTTGGAATTATTAATTTTAAGTGAGTTCTTGCTAATTGACCAGTTTTACATATTTGGCACGACATATATATATATATATATATATATATATATATAATATATATATATATATATATATATATATAATATATATATATATTATATATATATATATATATTTATATTATATGTCGTGCCGAATAGGCAGAACTTGCGATCTTGGCTTAAATAGCAACGCTCATCTTGCCATATAGGACAAGTGAAAATTTGTGTATGCAATAATTTCGCCAAAATCATTCTGAACCTAACGAAAAAAATATATATGATCGTGTTTGTTTAGCACTAAATTATTGTAAACGTATTTAAAATATATTAGTTAGGTTAGGCTAAAATAAATTGTCTTTTTTTAATAAGGTTAGGTAAGTTTTCTAAGATTCTTTTGGTGCAAAATTAAAAATTTTTACATTAACATTAATGAAAAAAACATATCTTTAAACGTATAAGAGAAAATTTCAGAAAGGACTTAATTTTAAATGAGTTCTTGCTAATTGACCAGTTTTACATATTCGGCACGACATATATATATATATATATATTATTATATAATATATTATATATATATATATATATATATATATATATATGTGTGTGTGTGTGTGTGTGTGTGTGTGTGTGTGTGTGTGTACTCACCTAATTGTGGTTGCAGGGGTCGAGGCCCAGCTCCTGACCCCGCCTCTCTCACTGAGTGCTACTAGGTCCTCTCTCTCCCTGCTCCATGAGCTTTATCATACTCATCTTAAAGCTATGTATGGTTCCTGCCTCCACTACCTCACTTGCTAGGCTATTCCACTTCCTGACTACTCTATGACTGAAGAAATACTTCCTAACATCCCTCTGACTCATCTGGGTCTTCAACTTCCAATTGTGACCCCTTGTTTCTGTGTCCCCTCTCTGGAACATCCTGTCTCTGTCCACCTTGTCTATTCCACGCAATATTTGTATGTTGTTATCATGTATTCCCTAACGCTCCTGTCCTCCAGCGTTGTCAGGCCGATTTCCGTTAACCTTTCTTAGTAGGACATTCCCCTTAGCTCTGGAACTAACCTTGTCGCAAAACCTTTGCACTTTCTTTAATTTCTTGACTTGCTTGATCAAGTGTGGGTTCCAAACAGGTACTGCATACTCCATTATGGGCCTGACGTGCACGGTGTACAGTGTCTTGAACGATTCCTTACTAAGGTATCGGAACGCTATTCTCAGATTTGCCAGGCGCCCATATGCTGCAGCAGTTATCTGGTTGGTGTGTACTTCCGGAGATTGTGCTCGTTGTTTTACTTACCCCAAGATCTTTCTCCTTGAGCGTGGTTTGAAGTCTTTGGCCACCTAGCCTATACTCCGTCTGCGGTCTTCTTTGCCCTTCCCCGATCTTAGTGATTTTGCATCTGGCGGGGTTAAATTCGGGAAGCCAATTGCTGGACCAGGTCTCCAGCCTGTCCAGTTCTCTTTGAAGTCCTACCTGATCCTCATCTGATTTAATTCTCCTCATTAAACTTCACATTATCTGCGAACAGGTACACTTCTGAGTCTAACCCTTCACATATACCAGGAATAGCACTGGTTCTAGGACCGACCGCTGTGGGACCCCGCTCGTCACAGGTGCCCGTTGATGATCCTCATCACGTACCTGAGTCGTTGTTGTGTGTGTGTGTGTGTGTTTTCCTCACCTATTTGTGGTTGCAGGGGTCGAGTCTTAGCTCCTGGCGTGTGTGTGTGTGTGTGTGTGTGTGTGTGTGATGTGTGTGTGTGTGTGTGTGTGTGTGAAGGATATAACCAGTAAATTAACGTGGTTTCCAAGTTCGTATATACGGTACAAACTTATCAACCTAACTTATCTCTTATATATAATAATCATTAGTCCATGCAAACCTACGGAAGGTCAGCTCATATTCCGTCAGTATTATTAAATATTGAATAAATATATTCATTTCGTGAAGCCATGACTGATTTTCTCGTAGTTATAGGAAAAATAATATACGTTTGGTTTGCTTTGAATAACGATCTTTGCATTATAAGTCAAAAAATTTAGGCCTAAGATCATAGCATCAAAGGAATGGTAAAGAGTATCCTACATGGAGAGAAGGGTTGTAATACACACTGAGATATTCAACTCTAAGTGTGTAATCACTGAGAAATATTCGTCTCTCAGTAAATATACGCCGAGAGCATTTTTTTAATCTCTGTTTTAGAGATTGAAGTATCCTTGACCGGTGGGTTAAGGTTACAAGCATTCTTAATTAATGACCCTCGTATAGTCGATAGGCTTTAAACTTAATAAACCCACAAGGAGCACAATAAAGGTGAAAATAAGTTTCGTTTTCAAAGTGATGAGGTTTTAAGTGTGAGGGCGACATTAACAGTGCTCTTCATATGATTTAATGTTAATATGTGTTGGTGTGTGTCAATAAACATATTAAACATATTACATATTTGTGTTTCACGTATATGAAGTGACTGAGTACACGAAATGATCACTCCACTTCCGCTTGTATACGAAATGCTTAAGCCACACCATGTAAGTACATGAAATTTCCGCAAGAGCAGGAAAAAAAATTCTCCAACGAATGAGTACACGAAATGCTCTTTCACTCCCGCGAGTACCACGGATTATCTCTCCAGACGGCAACACGTCTCTTTCCTAAATCTTCCACATTCGCAGCCTGCCACACCAACATATATCGTACAAAGTAACAAGAGCAGTGGAAGCCAAGGGATAACGTACCCTTGCTGGAGCTTCCTGTCACTCAGACACAGAGTGGAAGTACCCTTGCTGGAACTCTCTCCAGAGGAGAAGTCATAATTTTTAATATTAAATTGTGATAAGAAAGAAAAGGCATACGTAAGTGATTAAAATATTATGTGAATTAAGATTAAGGAGGAAGTATATGAGGAGGTGGCTATAGTAACAGTGTACGAATCTGGGTGCGAGAAGAGTGTAGAGGAGAGAGAGAGAGAGAGAGAGAGAGAGAGAGAAGGAGAGAGAGAGAGAGAGAGAGGAGAGAGAGAGAGAGAGAGAGAGAGAGGAGATTGAGATTGAGACTGGGATTTTGGGAAGCATTAAGTTAATGTTGAGGGAGTTATGATCCAAGTGAGTATAATTACTTTACTTGACCTAAATGCTAAAGTGGGAAAATCAGTTGTAGTGGGTAAGTTTGGAATGCCTCGGTAATTGATAATGGCGACTCTAATTGAACTGTGAATGGAATGAGGTTTAGCAATGGGCAATATTTATTTTAAGAATGAGAGGATAGATATGTATAAGAGGTATGGTGAAGTGCTGTAATGACATTCATATATTTAGGTGAAGAACTGATATGTCAGATAGTGACAGCAACAGTAAGAATAAGAGGCAGATTAAGTAATAGGAGAATGGTGTCAGTGGGAAAGTGAGAAGTGAAACTGAAGAAGAGACATATAGATGTCAAAATACGCTAGTGAAGAAGGTGGGCTGGGAGACTACAAGAAATAAGGAGAAAGTCGAAGAGGTACTTCCCCCACCTCAAAGGGAAGCCTAGTGCCTGCACTCCAAATGAGGGGTGACGTTGCTATGCAGAGGAGCATTTGATTTATGATGTTTGCCCAAACATCTAGCGAGAATTGTTATGAATGAATGATGGCCAGTGTGTTTCCTTTTCTCAAGCACAGTTGGTTGGAGACGACAGATGTGAAAATTATTATCATTATTGTTGTTATAATAATAATAATAATAATAATAATAATAATAATTAATATAATAATATATTTAAACTCATCATTGGCTTTAGTTCTTCTGAAATGCTAAAAATCTTTGAAAAATCAAATTGAGTCAGATTAAGAATCATAACTCACATATTATCCACTATTCCTAGACTGGAACATTTCACAACTAGCACACTGAACAATTCGCAACTAACAAAGTTAAAATGGTAACTGACGTTTTTGTTCGTGCGGACCTCTGGCAGACAAATATATTTT